>LPNX010404812.1:2663-60098 GCA_001517045.1 Pseudotsuga menziesii
ACATGGTGCATTATCCATTTAATTCAGACATTAGGCATCCATAATTTTTAAAATTAAAATGATAAATTCACAACGAGCTAGCCTAGTTCATCCGGGTGAGGAAATGCGGGGGCTCGAAACGGCAACGAAAAGGTAAATCGGCAGTCGGGCAGTTCTTAGATCGGATGGGAGAAGGCTCCAGGAGCCGCAACGGCGGAGGAGTGCCGGAAGAGGGGGAGCGGAAACACGGGCGTCATAGGTGATCGGGCGGCGGAGAGGAGTGGATCGGACGACAAACTACTCTGCCACCCGCAATGGCGGACGGAACGCAGGCTACAAAAAAGGCGCCGGAGGCTAAATAAGGCGGAGCTCGGGTGTCGGGTGAAACTCAAGTCGGGGCCCGACTTTATCTCCCCAGCCACAACGTCGGGTGAACCGAAACTCTGGGCAAGCGATGCACAACCCGAATCGAGCGTCGAAGAGAAGTGGATCGGACGGAGACTTTGGTCTAAGAGCCGCAACGGCGAGTGATATAAGACTCAACTTCTTCCAAAAGAGACCCGATCCAAAGGGAAGAATTAACAGCGCTAAGGCTCAAATGAGGCCAAAAAACCAAAATTTCGCTAAGGTAAACCTTCACGCTCTTAAAAGTGTTAAAACCGATCTCACGACTCACAATGAACTGGACGCAACTAGCCAACAAGACGGACGCTCAACTTTAAAGCAAAGATACTCAAAGACGCCAAATTTTCACCCTTAGATTCAAGTCAATCAAGATAAGGAGGGGTCCCAGAATTTAAGTGAAAAACTAAAGTCGGGGAAATGGTTGCGGCAGCAACAGCTCCATAACCAATGTTAAGCAGAGAAAAACGTTGTCAAATCGTTTTGGCTATGTTGGATTGAACAAAGGAGTGGTCACGATTGATGTGGCAGGTAAAATTATCATGGAAAAAGTCAAACAAGTTTACACCACAAATCTATGTATAATCAACGGTGGCTGAGTGCACAATTTGCATTCCATTCATCTGTCAAAATATATGTATATCGATCAGCATTGGAGACTAGCTTAGCATAATTCGGTTTTTTTATACAGTGGAATTTTTTTATTGTTCACCTAGTGTCCATCATATACCCAAAGGTACGTGAAAATCCATTTGATATACCAGTTGGTATGTGGAAGAACTACAAGCCCTCGGGATGCAGTGCAGGAAAACAATGACAATTGCCAAATGATTTTAATCCTAAGCTAGCGTTAATTTTATCTTATGCGGTTAAGTGGATGCATGAGGTGTAGACAGGAAATATAAAAGAATGCAAATCCTAGCTACATGGCGATGCACATTTCTCTTTCGATGAAAGCTACCTAAGGTAGGGAAAGACATTTTTTGTTAAAGAAGAAAGAAATCAGAGATCTACCAAAACCAAATTCTAGTCAAATTCAACTATGAAGCTTAAAGACCAACATCAATCACAATTCTTGAAAAGACCCATGAATCATCAACCAATCTATAGGGGATATCATTTTTTTTATAGTTTTCTTTTCAAATGTTGGCTCGGGAAAGGGGCATAAGGAGGAAGTTTGCACGTGCAGCCAAGGAAAATGCGTCACGTGCACTATAGAAGCAAAAGAAGATCACGAAGGACGTAAAGGGCCCACGAAGGTAGAACAGAGAGACGCACGGCAAAGGAAAGGCACGCACGGAAGTGCGCAAGGGAAAACGGTAGGAAAGCGACGAATGTAGAATCCAGATCATGGTCGTATACGGCGTCATAAGCCTGCAGCTACACATGTATGAGAAGATATTTGTAAGTCAGGCCGATAGTGCCTCGTGTCAAGTCATGATCACCACAGCTGTAACCAGAGGGGTGGCTGATGGTGACGGCTAACAGACTGCCGGTATGCAGTTGGCCCTGCGTGGCCATGTAAATTAGTATAAATATGATGGATGCAATAGTTAGAGGGTTGGTCTATGAGGTTCTCGTTGATCCCTGTTCAATTTTCAGTAGTAGTTTGCTATTCAGTGGTAATCCATGGAGAGGGATGCCCTTTTTGTTGTAATGTCATAGCGATCAGAAAGGAGGAGACTCAGGAAGAGTATAGTAGCAATAGAGGGGTTGTTGAGCCGTGGATATGTCTATTGTGTGAGCAGGCCGCTAGGAGTTGGAGTAGAATAGAAGAGCGAACCATAGAGCATGGGAACTATAAGTCTGAAATTAAAGACACATCTCAAGATCAGTCTGCATCCCACAGAATGCAAGGTGCTATATCCTTTCTCATGCTAGATGAAGAGCACCTTGGTGGTTTTTCCTAGATAGGTTTCCACGTTATCTCTTGTGTTTGAATGAATGGTTAATATGGTGAATGTTTATGTGATTGATTATTATTTGTTGTCTGTACAATGTTCAATATTGCTTGAATCTTTGGTAATATCCTGTAATTAGTAGATGAATGATCGGAATGCATTGTTGAAATGAATATATATATATATATGTTTGTATGATTCCTGTTGTGAATCATGACTTAAGTCATAGAGTTGATTGATGTAAATCAGCTGCGTCGCACGAGTTGCGCCATCTGCAAGGTGGAAAGGAAGGTCAAGCCATGCGTGATGACATATGTTTGTGCTCAGTCGTGTAGAACTGACTCCTCTGTCGAGCCATCTTGCTGCCTTCATTGAGCTCCTTAGCTGCGATCCAAGGGACTATACTCCCTCGACAATCGCGGAAACATGGTTCCGACGGTTACCCATCTATGAGATATCTCAGGTGAAACTGCAACTACTTCGCAGGTATTGCCGATGGGGCTTGCTCTATCGGGCTGGTATCTCGGGTAGTTTTTGGATCGGCGGGCTGCGTAGAACCTGGGTCGCGCGAGTGGGGAAAAGTGGCCAACAAATGGTTCTGTTGCCGGGACCTATTGATTAAATCGAGGAGATGTTGTGGCACCCAATGAAGGAGGAGATAGAAGACTGGATGGACGCTAAAACGCTGGTGTTCACACAAGAAGAAAGCGTAGGGACACGGGTGAGCATAGAAAGATGGTTAGATGAATATATATACTCTGATATTCATGAGATCTTCTTTGCTGAGTTCCCTATTTTACTGCATGAATGGTTAGTAGGATTGGAAGCTAAGCAGACCAATTTCCAGAGAAGGGAGATTGATGAGTGGAGCGACCAGCTGGTTTAGGAGGTAACTAGTGTAAGTAACTCTGTCTACAGAGATGTTGATTTTTGGGTTGATAGTATATTGCAAGGGTATATTACTGAGTTTGCAGTAGATACTATAACTTCATATAGTGAGGCTGAAAGAAATTTCTTCCAAGAACCACGAAAGAGATACTTCTTGAGTATAAGTACATGGATAACATTACTTGCTTATGAGAAGGGTCTTTTGCACTTGGATAGTTGAGTTGTGTGTCTAGGAGGGGGCTATGTTGTTAACAAACAGGTAAGAACATGAGGAAGAGTGCGTGGAGATTTTCCCCGAAAGAACATAACCTGAACTTGAGGTTTGAGTCCTAAGGACTGGGAGAAGATTTAGATCAAGAAAGAGAAGGAAAACCGAAAGGGGCCGATGGAATCCTAGTTTGTTTGAAGGAAGCGAACACGAACTTTGGTCGTGCCAAGATGAAGGGTCTTGCGATAAAGAGGAGGACTATAGCCTGATCTCGGAAGGACCTGAAGATCTGAAGAACTCTGACAAGACATCGGGATCAGAGCACAACTATATAACACCAACAATATCACTTGGGACAAGATCTAGGGTCTCATCTCCTGAAAGGACCTCTAATACGAATAGCACTAGCCCTGGAACTAGTGCGCAAGAAGGTGCAACCCCATTGAACACTGTCTAGGAAAACCCTAACAATAACCCAATGGCTGCGACAGACGTCCAGTTACCTACATTTAATGGCAATGGAATGGAAGACCCCAAACAACATGGGTTCCTCTGTGAAGTTGTGTGGATTGTACGTTTAGTCCATGGCATAGACATTAAGAAAGCGCAGATGATCACAACCTTAAGGGGTCGCGCGCTAGACTAGTTCATGAAATTTTGTGCCGCACCAGCCGGAACACTGCAGAAGACCCTTGAGGAAATCCGAGCTGCAATGATCTCTGAGTTCAGGAAACCCAAATCAGAGTCACAATGTATTGCTAAGATTAAGGAGATTAAACAGGATCTAGCAGAAACTGCGTGGGACTTTGATCAGCGATTCAAAATGCTGATGGCCAAAGTAAGCTTCCAAATGTACGATGTACAGCATAAGGAGTGGTTTATTGCTGCTCTGCTACCACACATCTGTGAGTCGTTGATGTAGCAAAAGATTGAATCGCAGACAGAAGCACTAGAGCTGGCGATGAAGCTAGAGGCCTCGCCTATTGGTGATGGTGCCGTAGGAATGGTACATATCCAGTCACAGCTAGCCAACCTCACGATACAACTTCAAGATATCAAGAAGGGCAAAGAAGCACAGGAGGACTTGTGGTGCACAAAATGTAGAACGGACGGACACGCCAAGGATAATTGTTCGACCTTCATGAACTATGTCGCATCAGGTGCACCTAACCCATTAAACGGCCAGGGGCTGCCATGGTGTCGTAAATGCTAGTCAAGAGGCCACCGCGACGAAGAATTTGTGTATTTGCAAAAAATTGTAAGTACCACTGCAAACTTATTCTGTAAATTTTGTAAATCTGTAGGACATGAGGAAAAAGACTATAGAGCATACTAGCTCTTGAAGAAAAAAAACAGTTGATACGTACTTAATGAAAAATGAGGGGTTCCCTCAGGTTGAACAAGTGCAAGCCTCGTATCAACCTACACAGTTCCCAGCTAATCAGTACCAACAGTCATACGTGCTTCAGCAGCCGTATGTGCAACAAAACCCCTATCAACAAAACTACCATCATAACTAGTACCCACCACAGCAACTACACCCTCAAGGAAGGGGTGGCGGAAACTTTAGAGGACGAGGTGGCGGAGGAGGATTTGGTAGGGGAATAGGTCCAATTACATGCTATAACTATGGACAATTAGGTCACTTTGCTATAGATTGTTTAGAGCTTGAAAGAACATGCTCATATTGTAAGGGACAAGACCATAATGTTGAACAATGTCCTCAACTGATTGCAAAGTGGCAAGCATGGACCATTGCTGCACCCAACCCCCCACCAAACCTGAACCCGAATGCAAATGTGAATGTTTAGATGATTGTGGCTGAACCATGAGACTTGAACATTGCTATCATAACTAGAGGAGGTGCGACGAGTGGAGCAGAACAAGATAACCCGCAAGAACAACCACAGCCACAAGTGAGGTCGACGATGTAGAAAAAGGAATCACCAACCGACCAAAAGTAGAAAGAAATATTCTGGGATGTGCAATCAAACTCCATAATCCCAGACATACCATCAACTTTTGTAGAAGTCAAGGACATGCCTGACCAGCTCCAACACCTATTACAGAAGAAGGCTTCACCTGAGGTTAGTAAGCTGAGACCTCTTCTATCAAGTTGTTTGATGCTAATCCAAGATAAAGATGTTATTGTAGAGTTGCAAGCAATGATAGACAAGATCCCTATAGAGCCACAAATTGAGAAGAAGGTTAACCAAGTGCAACAGAAATGTAAAACTGGCCACGAACTGAGAATGAATGCGTAGATGGGTGATTATGACATGGACTATATCATCTTAGATCTGGGGTCAGATGACAATATCCTAACATGCCAGACCTGGGAAAGCATGGGAAAGTCGCGCTTAGACTGGTCTCCTATCCAACTGCGACTTGCCAACCAGGCGAAGGTACTACCCATTGGTCGATTGAGCAATGCCATTGTCAATTTTGAAGGATTGTGCACATATGCATACTTTGAGGTCATCAACATTGTGGATGGTACAAATCCTTACCCCACACTGCTAGGGATAGATTGGGCTATAGAAAATCAAACAATCATACATTTCAAAAAAAGGATCCTCTCCTTTGAAGATGAGGAAATGAGGATAGTCTCGCCCATTGATCCATTTGAGGGGCAAAGATACATTGAGCATGTTTATAATGAGGGCAGGCTGATTATCTTGATCAAATCTACAATGTTACAGCTATGCACGAAGACCATATCAGTCTGACAGCAGATGGGAACCTAAGTTGGAAGTGCACGAGTTCATGTACGTCTGATTCAGGGGAAGCTTTAGAGAATTGGAAAAATAGATTACATGAAGTCTCCATGAGAGGGTGTGAAAGAGTTATAAGCTCTGTGCGACGGGTGGAGACTAAGTCAAGGGAGTTACCCACCTATGAGAGTTTCATATACACCTTGGATGTGGTGCCCAAGACCTGTGATAACTCTTAGCAGCTGCGACAAGGAACCCAGTAGATTGCGCATACAGTTGTAAGTGCTGACAAACACCCTACAATTCATGATACAATCCAGAAAGAAAAAGGGAGTATAATTGAGAAGATTAAACACGCTAATGTTCACCAACACAGCGCAGCTACTCAACAAGACAATATAACCAGGGACACAGAAGATAATCCAATTAACTTCAGCAGGACAAAAACAGTTGAAACAATTAAAGATCGCAGAATAATACAAAAGTGTTCGCAGGATGAAGCAGTTGTCCAAATTGCAGATCTCCTACAGGAATACCAGGCCCTCTTCCCTCTCAACGACACAAAAAAAGGGAATGGTGGAAGACTTAGAGGGGATGAAGATACCCTTGCGATTACAGACCAAGCCAACTCAACAACAATTGTCGACACAACATTATCAATATATCAGGGTGAAGCCATCCACAGAAGGAAGACTTATCCTACAATATGACAGCAGAGTATTCAAGCACCCACGCAAACTAAAGACAAATTGGCTAAGGCCATATACGATCGCACAAACTATGGATATGGGCACAGCACAACCCCAAAAAAAATTGATGGTACCCACGTCACGAGTTTGGTGAACAGTAGTTGCCTGAAACCTTACTACGACACCTGTAAATTTAAAAAAAAAAACCGGCCAAAAGACGTAAACTATTCTATTACAGGATTGTGACAGAACCAGCAGAAGCATGAACAATAAACCACCCAATAATCAAGTTATCGCATAAACCCAAGTGGGCGAAGCAAAGTGTGCAAGGGGCGAGCAAAACAAAAAGGCGTTGGTATATGGGGCAAGGCAAGAAGGGCCCAAAGGATGCAAAAAGCAAGAATGATAGGCTGGCTAGCATTAACTAGCGGATCCATGCCAAATATTTGTACGGCTGGGACACCTACATGGCATTAAATAAACGCAGTACTAGGAGCAGGGCGGCGTACTTTTAGATCTCATCAACCGTCATAGCAATAATTACCATAACTAGTCTGACAAGTACAACTCGAAAGGCCAACTACAGAAATTAATGAAGAAAGCATTGGAAAAGGCAACTCGAGTTATTGATTAGACCTAAACCTCCTGTCAAATGATGATTGAAAGACACTGTGGAATATGTTAATATTCGGCTTCCCCATCAAGTAGTTTTCTATTACGCACAGTGAGCACAGGAGCCGAGCCATTACAGAACTAAAACCTGTCACCTATGTTTCGCTACGTCGACACCCATGGTAATTGACATTCCCAGTGGTAGTGAGGCATCAGAAGCGACTGTCATCTCTGGTTGCTCAATTTCCGAGGAAATAGAAACACAGTCGCCTGAAGGTCCACAACCACAACAACCACCAGAGATCGACACAATGGCAAGAACAAAGAAGTAGCAAACCATTTCAACCCCTAGCTCGCATCCTGTGCCGAACCCAGTCCAGGGAATACCAGTTGTTCCAAGACCACAACAAGCAGTTATGGCACATGACAAAGAGTTGAGGCAGCCCAATTAGACGCATCCAGGAGAGGCATTTGCACGACCACCACCCAGGAAAAGGAAACATAAGGTTCCGACCACTCTAGATGAACGAGGAAAGGCACATGTTGCAGAGCAAGGAGATAATGTTGGAGATGAAGGCGTGCTACTGCAGGCAGAGCCAGATCTACCACGGGCCAACCCAAATTTCCCTTGTTACATTCTGCCAAGAAGAGCTGATGCAGTGGAGGCAGAGCTTCCCAAGAAGGCGGTGACCACCCTCATAGCACCGCGGATCCTTGTCGGCATGACCTTGCTGCACGACATCCTTCCCAACTTGGTTGTATTGAGATTCCAAGGCTATGACACTCAACAACAAGAAGGGTTATAGATAAAAGAATGTATGAGTATAAGACATGCCGCTGCATGTAATGCCCAGGTGATTGAGCCAGAGAAGTGGGCCACGGGACTAGCCACTACAAGTCTAACAACCATGTTGTTCATCTCTCACTTTGGGCACAACATACAGGTCACTACATACGTGAAGCAGTTACTAGTCTGCTTCCATGAAGGATATTTATGGCTGGATCGGTCCTATCCGGTTAATGTTGAATTAATTGCAAGGATAACGAGACTCCCAAGTGAAGGCAAAGATCCTCGCCCTTACTTGGCTAAGCACAATACTAAACCCATTAAGCAAAAGCATAGCCTTCAACAAGTAGGCCGGGGCTGCTTGCTTGGGCCCATACAGGACAAGAGTGTTTGTGTTGCTGCAAAAATCTTATCCTATAAAATGTTTCCTAAGATGATCCCGATGCAATGTTCGGCAGCAGTAGTGGAAATTGCAGATTTATGTGCACGGGGAGAAAAATTCAATTGGTCACTATACTTGCGAAATGCGTTGATCGAAGATGCGATGCTGGCTCAGCACAAGGATGACCACAAATTCTACTATTCCTGGTTACTAATTTTGATTTCCTTCACTGTCTGGGCTAACCCTCCTCACTATGTACAAATGGATGTTCCGCTATCATGCCTGGGTGTAAGGTACTAGAATCTATGGGAAGATAAGGCGGACAACAATCACCAACAAGATAACAATATTTTATTCTTCATGCATGCAGAGGCGCTGCGACAGGTTGTCCAGAAGTCCCACAAGATCCACGCCAAATCTGTGCACAGGTACGCTGCCTTGTCAAGTTTCAAGCTAATGTGCATAACATAAACCTGCTGCCTACAAAAGATGTGTTTCAGCAGGTACACTGAGCGAGCTTTATGGTGACAAACGACGATGTAGATACAATTGTCAATCTTTCGCTAGAGAAATGGCGCAGCCCACTCGTAGAGCCGCTGCCTGAATAACATAACACAAGAGAACCATCAATTCATCAGGTTAATGTTGAAGAGCATGAAGGCAATGATACCCAGGATAATTCGTCGCAAGATCACATCGAGGACGATGATGATATGGATGACTCAGACCAGCATCCTTCATAACAGCCGCCCACTAGAGAGCGAGCGCAAATGCAGACCCATGTACAGCCAGAGGAAGGCCAATCATCTCGAAAGAACAGAAAGTCGACAGAACAACGAACACCACTACATTAACTGAGGATGAGTTACAGGAACTTGCCAACGCTGTTTAGAAAGTTGCGCAAGATAACCTCAACGATCTAAGGGCCCGGCAAGTGAGCATTGCTACCCAAGTCTAGGACCACATCAATAAGTTGACATCAACGATATCAACAACACTATGGAGGCCGAAACATATGGCATTGATCCTAGCGTGCCACTAGTCACACCGACGTAAGTACCATCGATCAAAGTGCTCATTCAGAAGCAGGCACTTGGAGCGAATGAAGAGACAAGCACAAGTACTGGTGATAATAGCATCGAGGTATACTTCTCCAAGTTGCTCTTGGAGGAGGTCTATAGCATCCAGCAGGCAGCCGCAACCGAACTTCGGCTAAGGCAAAACGTCGTTGCTTACCAGGTAGCAAAGCAGCAAAGGAAGGCCAAGCTGCGCAAGGCCCTGTTGGAAGGAAAGGATCGGGAACTGTCGGAGCACATCAGCCTCCTATCTAAGAAGGAGCAAGAAATATTAGCCCAGGAACAAAGCCGTATCACGTTGGTGGATTCTATTAAGAATGCCATTACAGCATTCCCACCAGAGGTTGGGCAAGAAGATGGAGACTCCTTGCCTAAAGTCGCCAGGCTTGCGAAGATCGCGCAAGATCTTCAGCACCAAGTAGAAGATCTACAAGCCCGGCAAATGGCAAGCACACCCCCGGAAGTGCTGGTGGAAAGAAAAAGAGTAGTGTCTGAAGCTGCCCAGAAAATCAAAGACGGAGAGGCACTCTGCGCAAAGGCCACAGATGTCGTTGCAACCATTTGGGAAACATTACTCGAAGATGACACAACTGAGTAAATAAGGAAAATTGTGTGAGAAGCAGATGAGTGCATCAATGCTGCAAAGATAGAAATGCGGAAGCTGCCCCTCCCACAAAAGGTCATTAAGAATACAGAGATCAAAAGCCTGCAGCAAGAAGTGTAGGCCCTTCGCGAGCAAGAAAAATCCAGGGAAGTCGCGGTTGAGGCATTCTAGTCGGAAGCTGAGCAGCTCACAGGGCATATTCAGCCGGTGTAGCAGAAACTTCAAAGCATAGTGCAATCGATCATGGAGGAATCCTTGGAATATGCCCATTCCGACCGTGTGGAGCAGTTAGCTGTGCAAGCAAAGGAAGCTGCAACGGAAGTTGCGAAGGTTGAAAAAAAATGGTGCAGGAATTCCAAGACAAGGTCCGTATTGCCGTGCATCCTAAGTTGGCACCAACAACTTCAAGTTGTGCATGAAAATAAAACTAAGGGAAAAAAATAAAAATAAAAAATAAAAATTTTGAAATTTTGAAATTCTGAATTTTGGAGGCAACCATAGCGCCGCGTGTACATAATAAGGATGTGGAACTAGAAGCAGAAGTTGTGCTGAAATGATGATGCACATTAAAGCCACCGCCAAATCAGTTATGAAACAAATGATAGCAAGTCTAAGACAGTTGGCAAGTACTGACAGACTGTTAAATGCATTAAGATTCAACTGAGATTTGGCGCTTGAGATAGGACAACACTACAGGAGGATCAAGTGTGGGGAACTCTATAATGGTGGTCATCCAACTCATCACCACGTGATCACGACTGTCAGTACCCAAAAGTGACGCCACCAATAATCATAGCATATCTAAGAAAAAAAACGATACACAAGATGAGGGTCTTGTCCTAATAATGCACATGGATAAGCCCGCACACAAGATGACCGATGCTCTTCCTATAATATCGGGGTTCACTTGCACCAAGCATAGATCACTAAGTTGTGATGATCAACCACCATATGCAGTTACAAATGGGTTAGGGATTGTCTTGCCGAGCAACCTTGCGGGCTAAAGCTGTTGCTGTAGCTTTCAGCATGTCGGGTGTATCCAGAGACAACAAGAAGGAAGATGGTGATAGTCTCCCAGTTAATTTGACCTAGTGACAAGTCTTCAACGAAGTCATCCTTGGCTATTAGTATATCAATAGATTAGCAGTCCTATCGGTGGCACCAAAATGGTCTCCAGTAGGGCCCAGAGTTTCGACCCAATTTGACAAACTCTGCGGGGTCCGAACTAGAGTCCCTACCGTCTTTCATAAAGTTTGCAGGGTTGGCGAGCGAGCTCATTTTCCAGCAATCCAGGTGGGAGTTCCTTGTATCAAGGGATCAAGGAAGGGATGCAGGGCCAGTTGCGGCTTGTAATCTATGTTGCTAAAGTGAAATTTGTCAAACTTTGGAAAATCACTCACCTCCACCACCCTGGATAGCAGGGATTTCCTGGCTTTCGATATGGACAAGTCTTCAAAGTTCATATCTATGGAAAAAAGAGTGGTGAAGATCAAGCTGCAAAAGAGATGAACTCGAGGAAGAACAGCAAGAGAACAAGCCGCATCAAGCACGCGTCAAACCCCAGGAGCATGAGAATGGTGGAAGAGCCGATGCTACTTGGATTGTTGTGTCGGAGTGGGACACTAACCACCCTTGGTGAAATTGGATGCAGACTATGATAAGATAATGAAATAGTCCTAGATCAAAGACAACATTCCTATTCACATGGATCTTGGTCCCAATAAGAAGTGCATAGCTTACCTTGTTGGCTCAAGCAAACTCTGAACTTGAATCCTTCATTGCCCATCCTCTAAATGGTGCCAAGAAACAACCTGTATTGGTGTGCTAACCCTGCAAAGCACCTAAGTCTGTGAAAAAGTTGCCTCGAAGGAACCTGGAAAAAAAAAAGAAAAAAAAAGAGGATACCGTGCATGTCATGTCGCTTCATATGTCCCTTGCTTCGTGGCTTGGGACGAACCACAGGTGAGTGTTGGGGGCCTATTGTCCCAAGAAAGGGGCATAAGGAGGAAGTTTGCATGTGCAACCAAGGAAAATGTGTCGTGCGCGTGATAGAAGCAAAGGAAGATCATGAAGGCAGAACAAAGAGGCGCGTGGCAAAGGAAAGGCAAGTGCGGAAGCGCGTAAGGGAAAACGACCGGAAAGCGACGGATGCAGAATCCATATCATTGTTGTATATGGCAGTGTAAGCCTACAACTACACACGTATGAGAAGATATTTGTAAGTTAAGCCAATAGTGCCTCATGTCAAGTCATGATCACCGCAGTTGTAACCAGAGGGGTGGCTGATGGTGACGGCTAACAGACTGTAGGTATGCAGTTGGCCCTGCGTGGCCATGTAAATTAGTATAAATAGGAGGGATGCAATAGTTAGAGGGTTGGTCTGTGAGGTTCTCGTTGATCCCTGTTCAATTTTCAGTAGTATTTTGCTATTCAGCGGTAATCCATGGAGAGGGATGTCATAGTGATCAAAGAGGAGGAGACTCATGAAGAGTATAGTAGCAATAGAGGGGTTGTTGACCCGTGGATCTGGTTGTTGTGTGAGCAGGCCACTAGGAGTAGGAGTAGAATAGAAGAGTGAACCAGAGAGCATGGGAACTATAAGCCTGAACTTAAAGACACATCTCAAGATCAGTCTGCATCCCACAGGCTGCAAGGTGCTATATCCTTTCTTATGCCAGATGAAGAGCACCTTGGTGGTTTTTCCCATACGGGTTTCCACGTTATCTCTTGTGTTTGAATGAATGGTTAATATGGTGAATGTTTATGTGATTGATTACTATTTGTTCTCTGTATAATGTTCAATGTTGCTTGAATCTCTGGTATTATCCTGCAATTGGTAGATGAATGATTAGAATGCATTGCTGAAATGAATATATATATATATATATATATATATATATATGTCTGTATGATTCCTGTTGTGAATCCCAACTTAAGTCATAGAGCCGATTGATGTGAATCAGCTGCACCGCACGAGTTGCGCCAGCTACTAGGTGGAAAGGAAGGTCAAGCCATGTCCGATGACATATGTTTGTGCTCGGTCACGCAGAACTGACTCCTCTGTCGAGCCATCCTGCTACCTTCGTTGAGCTCCTTGGCTGCGAGCCAAGGGACTATACTCCCTCGAAAATCGTGGAAACATGGTTTCGGCGGTCACCCATCTATGAGATATCTTGGGTAAGACTGCGCCTGCTTCGCAGGTATTGCCGATGGGGCTTGCTCTATCGGGTCGGTATCTCGGGTAGTTGTTGGATTGGCAGGCTGTGCATAACGTGGGTTGTGTGAGTGGGGAAAAGTGGCCAACATCAAACCAACATGAATATGAACAGTAAGGAAATAAAAATTCCTTCCTAGAGTGCAACAATTCTAACTTTTTGCAATAATAGTCCAAAAAGCGCAAAAAAATCAAAGATGCGAAAAATCTTAACAATGTATAAAACAAATGAGGGAAGCACTTTGATTTTCAAATGCATGTATCAACATGAAACTTGATATCTAAACTCTTTTCAGATCTACAAATAGAAAATGAGAGAATATCTACAACACCCTATTCATTCATAAATCAAAAGGAATATGACAAGCATCCAAAAAACTCCAAAACACTTAAGAATTGCTCCAAATTTACCAAAATGCAACCAAAACTCAATGATTAAGGGTGGAGGAAGGGTTTGGAGATCATATCTAACAATCTGAATAGATCTGGTAACATGATTAGGGATGGCAAGACTGAACCAACATGTGGGGGACTGAAATTTCCCTCAACAACCAGGTCACTCACTTGACTAGTAAAACATCCTAAACTCAACAAAATTCACTCCAAACAGAGGCAATGCTGGACCTAGGGGCTCTATGACTATCATATGCAGCCTATAAACCACAATCCATTAACCCAAAACCCAAAACTGAAGGAAAAACTTGACATGATCTCTGAGTTTTGAAGGGCCGACACACCTTCCTACACTGCACCAGAGCACCAGAGAGGGGTTGGCGCACTTCCTACACTGGGAAAGAGTGCCAGTGGCACACTTACTCTTAAGGGAAAGAGTGTCAGTATGATAGTGGTGCTCTGTGTACACTACCCAGGTGCACCAAAGGGCTAGAGAGGCTAGATCTCCTAAGGGAGAAGAGCTAGAGGTGTAGGACTAAACCCAAGAAGAGTCAAGGAGGTCCAAGAAACTCTGTTGTGACAAAATTTAAAAGAGAGAGGGTCTCTAGAGGCTAGAAAAATATTGATGAAGAGACATGAAATCAAATCTATGTCTCTCCCCAGTATGATCTCCGAATTTGTTATTGGATAAATCTACTCAAGCGGACTTAAGCCATATCTCCCTAGTCCAAGTGGATCTAGAACAAATCAAGTACAAAATACAACCTACTTTCCTAGATCAATCAAAATGTAGGATGAAGAGATGGGTACCTTACCTCAGATCTATGAGTCTTCTCCTCCTCTTTGCTCCAAGCTCCAGACCTTCAGTTCTTCAGCTGCAAAGCCTTATCTAAGAGACATAACAAACAAAAGGTGAAAGCGTACATAGATATAAACTGATCTAAGCTAACAGTTAAGGAAGAAAGCTCTAGATATCATTAACATAATAACATTTATGGAAAGAGATTTGTATTACTGTAATCAAGGAGATAGACAGAATTACATAAGGAAATAACATCACAATTTAGCCTTAATGATGCAATCTTCCATCCAACAATCGAAGCCAAGCTTCCAAGGGATGATTGTATGCCTCCCAAAGGATGATAGGGATCACCTAGAAATTCCACCAGCATCAGATTACCATAGTCCTTCCTCCCTTCACAATGGAGAGAGGGTTTAATTTATAAAGCTAAAGGGATAGAGGAGGTTGAAGATGAAGAGGAGAGGTGTAAGGGATCATCCCATTAGGTTAAGGAACCAAATTCCACCTCACCTAGAAGCTAGGGATGATCCTCCACCTCATCCACCTTCGAGAAGGGCCTTGAAGCTTTGATTTTTTCCCTCTAAACACCCCTAGTGCACCTTGCAGTAGGAGATAGACCGCCAGAGAGGGGATGGTGCACCTTGCATGAGGGGAAAGAGTGCCAGTGGTGCTCCTTGTCAAGGAAGAAAGAGTGTCAACAAGGGGATGGCGCACCTTTCCTCAGGAGGAAGAGTGCCAGCCTACCTATAGGGGGAAAAGGGGTAGGAATAACCTCAAAATTAATCTAGTTTAGCAGAGGGAAACTTTAGGGATTAGGCACAAGGTTGACACATGGATCAAGATGACAATATTTCGGTGTAACACTCTTCTTAGTTGATTCTTCATCTTTGGTGGCATGAGTTGTTAGGGTTGATTGTCATAATCACCTAGCTTTTCTTCTTTTGCTACTAAATTAGTGAGCCTCCTTCTAACACAAATTCCTTGAATGAAACATTCCCATGATATTGGGATACCATTTAAGGTGGCCATCGCCACTTATGATTCCTCAACATTGTATCCAACGACTTATAGTTTTTCCTTGATCTAGGGAGACCCTCGTGAAGTAAGATTTAATGCTTTCTGACATCTGCATCTTCAAACCCTTGTGTTAAGTTCTCAAGGTCATCTTCTTGTTGGTGTTATTTCCTTCTTACAAGTCGATCAATATATCAAACATCTTCTTGGGATTCTTCAAAGATGACACATGTGGGATCAAATTGTCTTTGATGAAACCTGCAATAATAATCTTTGCTTTGACTAGGTTCTTCTTATGCTTAACTTTGACCTCATCTCCCTATGGATTTGCAACTTCTTCTTTGACATAGTTCTTAAAGTATTGCTCTTCTAGTATGAGAAGTACTCTATACTTCCATGCCCGAATGTTATCAACTCCTTCAAGCTTGTCCTTAAGCTTGGTACTGTTTTTCATCTTGATGAAAGTGAGAACCTCAAATGGAAATAGAGAGAATAGAACTTACCAATGAGAGTTCTTCAACTCGATGTTTGCTCCAAAGCCTTTATGGAAAACTACTTATGAAGGACCTAGGGTTTGATAGAGAAACCCTAACTTTTCAAACTTGATGTCTTGTAGATATGATTGGATAGAAAGATTCCACTCCTCAAGGTGACCTGAGTAGTATACTCCTTTTCACAAAAACGTGGACATAACTACAAAATATTTGATGCCCTAGTTTCTTTGATTTCTTCTCCATAATTGTTCTGTCTTAATTTTGATGTGTCTCTGAAATTTATACTCTTCGAGGTCTGAAACTTCATCCTAAGGTAGACCGATATATATTCTTTCCAACCCCATCGGTTAGAGCAATATTGGATTCACAAAATGGAACTTACGCTAAGTGTTAAGTTTTATATGTTGATATAGCTTAAGTCCTAACATGATAAGCATTTAATAAATTTTCACAATAACAACATAAAGAGGGTCACTGAAAGAAACAAAATCACAAGGTACACAACAATTTACCTTGGGAAATTCAAAAGGGGAAAACCCAACAAAACTTCCTCAATATAGATTACCATAATGTAATGACCAAAGAAAAAGGTCTCATAAGAGAGAGAGACCAAAGCCCAAGCATAAGAGCCAGAACACCAAAGACACTTGTCCTTCTCCTTCTTTGTCCTTCCTTCTTTCTTTCTCTTGCACAATACATGGGTGAGTGGATGAGTACAAATGAGGGAGGGTACCTCCCTAATTATACTGACTTCCCAATTGACAGTTTACCCTAACTGGGTCAACCTATCAAACTGACAGGGCCGACCTACCTAAGAAAACTCACAATAATAATTATATTATTCTTTTTGGGGTACTATTGACTCGACTTACAATGGAGGGTTTACCACATGACTTTTACATGACCTTTTACATTAGTGACATATCCCGAAGGAGGGATAATAATAATGTAAAGTACAAGTAGAATATTCTTTGAAGTTACATTATTTCAACACTGAGTTTCCTAAGGTGACCTGTTTATGGACTAGTTTAGTATAACAGACTTGTATGGACCGCACATGTCATTGTTTCAACTCCAGGTTCTGAAAGTCTCACCACAAAAACTATAGTTTGATCCCTTTCTGGAACATCTTACAAAATTTGATTTGGATCTTCCTAGCTCGAGATATGACATATCTCCCTAGGTCACCTATTTAAGATTGAATTTTGGAAGAGGTTGGAACCTTATTTTGGAGGGATCATATCTCCTAAAGTATAGTGAACCTGAGGCTAAAACTCACACAAAAGGTGGAACAACATTTCATCTTCGACCTTTCCAAGTTTCAACTCTCAATCCTTTACCAAACGTGAGCTTTCGTTAAGTTTGTGTATGACTAGATTTTTGCCTTCCTAGTAGTTGCAGTTGTAGCAGTGTCATGACTGCACATAATTATTTTAGGGTAGATTTGATACCGTGTTATATTTTTAATAGTTATACTATATCCTAAAACATTCAACATCATAGCATCATAACATCATAACCTTATGCAATACGATCATTGAAGATAGATAAGCACAACACAAAAGAGACACACAAATTTTATCCTGGGAAAACCCTCTTTGGAGAAAAACCCAACAACTACTTTAATATAGATTCGTCACACAATACAATGTCATACAAAGATGGTAAACCCAAAAGATAAGACGACTATCACAACTTTTTCTTCTTCTCTTCCCCAACAAACTTATCTTTATCTCTCTTGGAGTGAACTTGCTTGTGTTGTTATGTGTCCTAACGACGGAGGGTGCCTCCCTATTTACTGATAAAGTGTGTGACTTTTTTCCTCAACAGGTTTGACTTCCCTAACTATTTGGGCTGACTTGTCCTTGGGGGAACTCAAAAATACATTTTACAATATTCACTTGGGAACTATTGCCCTGAATTACAATGGAGGTTTTACCTCGACTCTTACATGTCCAATTACATTAATGAAACCTTCCGATCGGAGGGAAAACATCCCCAAAAGGAGGTACAATAAAATATAATAATAATAATACATATAATACAATAAAGAATATCTTCTGAAGTTACAGTTTCAACAACACTTTAGACCCATATCTCCATGCAATTTGGTTTACAAAGTCATTTATAAGATAATTGCAACCAAAATAAAGCTTATGTTATCTGATTTCATATTAAAGGAACAATTTGGATATTTAGATAATCGTCAAATATTGGATGGCATTGGCATGGCTCAAGAATGCCTTCATATCATTAAAGTTAGAAAACAAAAGGTAACGGTCTTAAAAGTAAATATGGTAAAGGGGTATGATAGGGTTAGTTGGGATTTTATGAGTTTGGTGCTTCTTCACATTGGCCAGAATCTTGAAGCGACAAACTAGATAATGAGTTGTGTAAGATCTAAAAATTTGTTGTTTTAGTTAATGGCCTCCTACGAATTTCTTTCAAAGTTCGAGAGGACTCACGCAAGAGTGTCCTCTGTCCCCTCTTGTTTTTTACTTGCCATTGAAGGATTATGCAGATTGATTGAGCAAGCCAAAATTGTTGGAAGACTGCAAGGTGTTAAAATTTCATCAATCATTAGAATAATTCACCTTCTATTTATAGATGATGTCTTACTTATTGGTAGAGTGCCTTTGAACTAATGTCAACTTTATAAGGAAATTTCATGTGTTTTGTGAGGCTACAAGTATGGCTACTAGTGAGGCTAAGTTTGTTTTTTAGGAAAATGGGGTTAATGAGAACGCCTTACCCAAATTAGTAATTTGTTTCCTTATCAAATTAAGGAACTAAATTATGGGATGAAATATTTGGGATACATATTGGAACCTAATTATTATTTAACAAAGGATTGGTTGTGGCTTATGAGAAAGGTTGAAAAAAGAATTGGTAATTGTTGCTTCAGATGGTTGTCCTTAGGAGGCAGATTTATTCTCGTGAAGGCTATACTTGAAAATATTCCAGTTTATTGGTTATCTCTTTTGAAGATTCCAAATTCGATTTTGTATAAAATCAAAATGAGGGTCTTCAACTTCCTATGGATTGGTACTAAACAAAAGGAGGGATTTCACTTGGTAAGATCAGAAAGACTTGCTAAACCCAATATTCTTGGGGGTTGGGGTTTCAAAAATATTTATTATTTTGGTTAAGCTTTGGATGACAAAAGACTTTAAAGAGGTCCAATTTCTTCTAGTTTATGGAGCAGGGTGATCAAAGCTAAATATTTGAAACCTAGGTCTGCCATTGAAAGGACGTGAACAAGAGAAAAAAAAGAAAGACGGGCTTCAAATATTTGTAATTGGTTGGTTAGTTCTTATCATGTGTTGGGGGATTGGTTGGTTTGGAAACCTGGTAATGGATGGTCTATTAGAATTGGGGATGACCCTTTCATTGGGGGAGTTGGTTGTTTTAAATTATCTACAAATCTAGTAAGGTCTCTTCATTCCAAAGGTATTAAGTATTTAGCTCAAATTGGTATTTACGAGGATTGGGGGGGAAGGTAGTGAAAGATGGAAATTGGCTAAAGATTTGGGGGTGTAGGGATCTTAGAATGGAACAATTATATTTTTGGTCTTCAAAGAGGAGGGATTCACCTTTCAAATGATGAGGATGCTATATTTTTGTCCTGGAATGAAAATAATGGTAAGATAAATGCAAAATTGGTTTATGAAGCCCTCTCCTTTTCTATTTTAGAAGTTGATATTAGATGTTGGTGTTAGAATTTGAATTCCATTTAGATCTTCAGGCAGAGAGTTCTGATTATGTTGCAACAATTGAATGGAGAATTAACATACAAACTAAGCAAAACAAATCACACAGGAAACGAACAAGTATTGCTCAGGAATTTACAGTATATTCATCATAATAATATCCGGTGTTACAATGTAGTATACATAGGTAGAATTCGAATGCATGAGTAATGAATTCAAATCCTCCAAGTGGATAAGACTGTATCTAACTAAATCTCTAACTCAAGGTCTCCCAATCATTATCGGAGTCCAAATAGACAACTCTCTGGTGTTACAATGTAGTATACATAGGTAGAATTCGAATGCATGAGTAACGAATTCGAATCCTCCAAGTGGATAAGACTGTATCTAACTGAATCTCTAACTCAAGGTCTCCCAATCAATATCGGAGTCCAAATAGACAGCTCTCCGATGACCAATAACTCCAACAAGCAGTAACAACTAGTTAACTCAGTGCAACTGAGAGTGAGGTAAGTAGGAAAAGCGCTCCTCCCCATGTAACCATGCATTATTCATGCATTAGTAGTGCTATCCTAACTAACTGTGAAGTAACTGATTGTAACTGAGGGCTAACTAAGACTAACAAGTGCTAACACCGACTGACTAAAGTAGGTTGGTGCCGGGACTCCCAATGGCTCCTAAAATGCAGGGATTGGTCTAGGAGGCGCCCTAAATGATGCATGCACATGCAGTAAGTGGCAGTTAACCTCTAGCAGTGTTCCCCACACTTCAATGACTAGTACATGTGTCCCAATTGGGCTAAGTGGACCCATTTAATTAATTTAGATTCCTAAGTTAGGCTAATTAATCTAATAGAAAGTATGAACAAGGGAGGATTAGTAATCCTAACAGTTGGTTCTTTCAAATATGGAAATGGCATGTACCTCTAAAAATTAAACTGTTTTGTTGGCTTACTTTGGAAAATAATATACTTACTTGGGATAATCATGTTAAGAGAGGTGGAAGTGGTCCTAATATATGCATCCTTTGTAAAAATGAAGCTAAATCTGTTGACCATTTATTGATCGATCCATTGCAATTTTTTTTTGCTAGAGGTAAAGAAGAAATTTAAGATAACAAAAATATGTGTTGGCCAGTCTTTGTCTCAATGTTTTAAAAATTGGATATCATAAGCTAGCTTATGGAGAGAGTTATCTTGTTTTATAAGCTGGGAAATTTGGAAGCATAGGAATGTTATTTTATTTGAAGGGAAGTAGAAGAATGTGTTGAGGGTGAGTCAAAATGCTATTTGGGATTATGGGGAACTGGCTAAAGAGAAGGGAGTAAGAAAGGAGAGAGTTGATAGGGCTTCATCTTTCATCAATAATTGACCTATAAGATATTTTGATGGTGTTTCACAGGATCATGGTTCTCGGTGTGGTGCTGGAGTATATTTTAAAACGGGAGAGACTTGTAGGTTTAAATTTAAATTAAACAGCGATAGAGGAACTAACAGTCGGAGTGACCTTCTCGCTCTTTGGTGTCTTTTATTCTTCGCTCATTTTAAAAGAATCATTCATTTGCAGTAGATTCCAAAATGATCATTGCCTGGGCTATCCAAGAATGTCAATTACATGCGGTAGCCCTTGAAGGTTGGAAAGACAAAATTAGGAAGATACAGGTTGAGTTTATTGGAATCAACTTTTAACATATATATCAAGAATTCAATGAGGAAGCTAATCTTCTCTCAAAGCAAGCTTGCTTTGGATTTGATGGAAGGCTTTTTGCATTATTATGAAACTGTTGATTCAAATATCATCTTAGAAGGCAATTTCTCTATCTTTGGAAGTTGATGTTTTGTACTTTGTTTTTTGATCTTTACTTTGGTGAAAATATGTAATTCAAAGCATGAGTTGTAGTGGATACTTTTAGATTATGTATGAGATGATTAGTTATATTTGGTTTCCTCTATCACTAGTTCTTTTTGAGAGGTATATTTATTTTTTATTGGTATGAAGGTGGATGAGAAAGTAATTTCTCTCTTGGTTAAAATTTTTTCCAAAAAAAGAAAAAAAAAACTTTATCGATTCAACTAAACATTCCTAAAGACCTTACAACCCAAATACCACCAAGTCTAACTCATGTAAACTCTTTACTCAAAATATCAAAATAAACTTCCTACCACCCCTTTACCGTGGAAAGTTTATAATGATATCTTTAAACTTTTATATTTTAATAATAAAAGTATATTTTTTTTTCTTAAAAAATAAAATATATTTTGATTTCTTTTACCCAAATAATGAATATACATATTTTCTCAAAGAGATATAAAATTATTTAATTTTTTTCATTCTTTCAAACATGTATGTGATCATTTAGGCCATGGCAAGCTATTTTTCGTTAACTTGTTAGGTATTATATTTATGATCAATATCAATTATATTTGGATATATACTTTGATTAATTTAATGAACACCTAGTATTTTTTGTAGCGTTTATATTTTATCACAATTTCAATTATTAATCATTAATAATTAATAATAATAATATTACATTTTTAACAACAACTTTAATAATTAATAATAATAATATATTAAATTTTTAATAACAACCTCGTTGACGTACGAGAAACGTTGAAACGTTGTTTATGGAAGACACATAAATACATTTTGTGAGTAATTAACAACACACGGTAACGATATTTCCTGTTAGGACCACTAGTCTATAATAATGAATGAAAGAGTGGCTCTTATAATGATCAGTCCAATGATTTATCGCTGTAGCTATTACTGTTAGCACTTGCAGGCGAGCACGAGAAGAATTGCCACTCCGCGAGCTTTGCAGCGCTATATTTTCGCTGCTAATTCATGATGAAAATGATCTTCTGAACGTATCCGCTGATGCGCAGATAAATAAAACAGCAGGCGAGGGCCAAGACGGAGCTCTGCTTAATGTCATTTAGAGGCAGCAGGATGCCTTTCGGCCGCTCCGTTGAGTATTTTCAAATTTCTTTTTACTCTTCATATTTTGGTTTTGCCGGTTCTTTTGGGCGTTGAGCAGAGCAAGTGTAAGTAACACTGTTGGGGTTGTGGTTGGTTGCAGCAGAGGCTGGCAGGACAGAGCTTGGAGTATGACCGGAGGCGTTACAGCAACATCAACAGAAACAGCAGAGGGTTTTGCGACAACCCTCAACCATATCCATACCCATATGATGATCCGCCTCCCATGCCGGACGCCACTCAACAGCAGCAACCTCAGCCGTTGGAAAGGCCAGTTTATGTGACGGGCGACTCCCATTTTAGGGCAGTTAGTGAAAGCAATATCAATTACAGAGGAAACGAGGCCTATGGTAATAGAGGGCGCAATACTAGGCCTTACAGGGGTGGCACTACCAGAGGAGGATCATATTCAAATCCATACACAAATGCCAATTCAAGACAATTTGATAGGACATGGCAAGCACCATCCACCGATGATTATCGGCATCGGCAGTACCCAAATGCAAATTCAAGGCCCTCTGACAGGCCAGGGCGAGATGATTATCAGCACTGGCAGCATCCAAATGCAAATGCAAATCCAAATCCAAATCCGCGGCCCTTTGATAGGCCATGGCGAGCACCATCCACCGATAATTATCGGCACTGGCAGTATGCTCTCAAGCAACCTCCTTCTCAGAATGGTATACGCACACTCTTCATTTTTTTAACACTGTAGGATGTAGATTAGTCAGTAATGCCGATAATGGAGTGAACTAAAAGGGAATCGTGATTTGTTGTAACCTTTTATATATATATAATATGTAAATGAATGTGGTTGTATATAATATGTCAGGCATTGAGTCAGATGCACCTATAACATATTGTTGACAACTGTTGCTTCCTTCTTTCCATTTGACTAGAGGCCTGTAAAGGAATTAGAGAAAATGAAAAATTGGCTCCAAGATACTCAAAGACACTCTCCCGAGCTTCTCGGCTCTCCCAGATGTTCCAAGATACTCCCTCAAAGCAGAAATAATGAATGAATAAAAGCAGTGTTACACGGGGACTCACCCCCCAGGATCGGGGATGCGCCCCCCTGGCTCCCTGCACCCCTCCTGGGGAAACGTTTCCCAGCATCCCCAAAATCCGGAAACTCTCGGAAACTCACAAGGGGGTGCGTCCCCCTGTTCTGCAGTGCAACGCGCTCCAGTGAAGGGGGCTCCCACACGCCCCCTCCAGAAACTGGGGGCTCCTAGACACCCCAATGATTTTCCCAATTTAAGTTTAAAAAAACAAAAGTTTAATTTTAATTGTTGTTTAGTTTCTATTTCAGGCTTAGTCTTTAGTAATTTACTATTTCACTATTTTCAATTACAATGACTGAAATTAGAAATATGAATATCAAGATTCAAATGACAAATTTGAAAATTATCATGATGAATTGTATAACGTGTTTGTATTATTAATTTGCTATATTCTGATTTACGTTGCACAATGATAAACTTAGTATTTACTATTTATTATTTACTTTTAGTAGTTTACATGGGATGAATCATTGAATTGTTATTGCTGGGATTTAATAATTTATAATATTAATTTTTATTAAGACCTGGACGTCCACCGCCTCCCTCGAATTTCGTTAAAATTTGGGGGTGGTCTCCACATGCCCCCAATGTGCGTTTCCCCGCTCTTGCGCTCCCGCGTCCCGGAAACTTGGGGGAACATTGAATAAAAGAGGAGGGCGTGGGATGTTTTTATTAACATAGTAGGTTGTTTTTATTTATTTTTAATTTTTTTTAGAACTGTGATTTTATAGATGGGTTTGGTTGGTTCATAAAGCAGGTATTTTGCTATCCCCCAGGCAGGTTCAGATTCTCCTAGAGACATATTTTCCCTTCGTGGCCTTATGTGCCTGCTTAAGCAAGTGTTATATTATGGCTGGGGCCTGTTAATTTTACTGTGTAATTTCCCCACCCCGGTTTCAAGTCACTTTCTAAATGTTTAATGCCCAACCTAATAAACATTTCTGCTGTAGATGAATTGACTTCTCATAAACAAATTGTACATGAAACACTGAAAACATTCACTAATCTAGGAAATAGAAATTTATTGACAGTCACACATAGGAAAAATTTTGAGACCTCATATTTTTGGCAACTTGCCTGGGAAAAATCCACAAGGAGAAAACCTGTTTGAGAGAGAGTAATTTTTTATTTCTTCAGTAAAATAATGCAACAAGAGAATACAACTTATCTCAACCAATCAGACAAATTCCAGCCTCGATTTCTGTGCCAATTTTTTCTCAAAAATCGTGCTGATGTACTGTAAGGACAACCTGAAATTTTCAGTCAATTCTTCCTCGAAGTGTGTGTTGCCTGTACGGTCTGAATGCATCGGTTTGCGTTCATGTTATCTCAACAATAAATGCACCTCGAATTTCATGCCCACTTTGCCTTGAAATTCACGTTGGCCACAGTAAAATCGTACGGAATGTACGGAGTTGTACGGACTATATGGATTTCTAAGAATTTTTTCTCAAAAATCATGCCGCTGCCTGGAAATGCATGCTGTTGTTTTTTTCTTCTCGAAAAACGTGCCTAGAACTATTGTACAGACCTGCTATATGGATTCTTGGATTCGTGCCTGTGCTCTATCTCTCTCCTGTGTTCTCCTTCTTCTTCTCAAGAAGTCGACTTTGCTCTCTGTTCTCTCAAATTTGCTCTCCAACTCTCTTGGTGAGAAAATGAGGACTGGGGTGCCTTTTTGATTGTTTCTCTTATCTTTTCATTTCACCTTCCTAGGGTAGCTAAAAGGTCACTAGATCAAGGACCCACATTTGGTCTAGTGTTTTCTCATTAATGGATGAGAAAAATCAATTTTCTCTCCATTAAATATTTTCCCTCTCAACTCCACTTAAATTTATTTAAAAAGTCACTTTATTCTCTAATGTGCATTAATTACTCATCTCAAGTAATTAATACAAGGGTCATGTAACCTGTCCCCTTTTTAGCGACTAAGGCACAAAGTCACTAGGGGAACACTTCCCTAGGTACAAAAATTCAACACTCCCTCTTACCTAGGAAGATGTTCTCTCTCACTCCCAACTTATCCCTAAAGAAAATAAACTACTTCTCCACTAAAGCTCATAATTTGCTCATGTGCTTCTCACACAATGTAAGAATGCCCACCCTTTCTAAACTCCTCTCTAGAAAGGTCAAATTTAATGTCTCTTCATGTTAGGCATCATTGCATGAAGGACATCTTGAGCTGCAAAACTCACCACTTCCGTTTCTTGCGAGAAGTATTTTTGGCTTGTCCTCCACAAGAATCACATTCCGGTCTCACACTATCCGCTATAGAAGCTCCCTCTATCTCTGGAAGTTGTCTATAGAACCTGTACTTTGCACTGGTGCCTCATGTCGAGAAGTCTCATCTCACTCATCCATCAGTGATAAGTCATACCAGTTGACTCTCCTGCCAACATTGGAAGAAGTAGCCTCTCACATACTCCCCTGAATCAAAGATTGGATACCTGGTACCACTGCAGGCTTCGTAGATCTCACTCTCCTCACTGAACTAAGGACTGACTACTCGGCGCCACATCAATCCTAGGAGCTTCACGCTCTTTGTTTTTCTCAGACTCTGATTCTGTCATCCCCCAGATCCTCCAGATGTAGGTTGACCACGCACCACATACTCTCCATCTCTCTGATGGCCAATCAACACTGGATCAACTGCATCCACTCCCACTGGGTAGATAAATATGTGTTCACCCTTGAACACCACAACATACCATGCACCCTCCAAGGTTGGAATGGAGAGTCTGCTGTCGCTCAGCCCTGGAACAAAGAACACTCCTGATACCTCTAGAAGCCCTCCAAACTCTAGCTGGAACCGTACTCGTTCCATCTCTCTGACTACATAAACTGTGCCCTTTCCATTGTAACAAAGCCAAATTTAAATATTAAGCTAGGTTAATTAATGTAAATATACTAAGAGGTGACTTGAAAAGTCACCTCTCTTCCCCACTTACGGTATAAATTACCGGGGCCCCTATTATGTAATACATCTTTTACATTTTAATAAAAATACATTCTACATTACGTTTTCTTACTTCTCTGTCCATTCTCTCTTCCTTGCTCTTCCATTGGTATCAGAGCCTCTCGGCTCTCGGCACCAGGCCACCACCACTCCCAACTCCCACCTCCGCTGCATCTTCCCTGCCCTCCTACTCCATTCGCCCACCACGCCACCCCCAGTTGCTCCCTACTCGATTCGCCCACCAAACCACCCCCCGCTGCTCTCCATCCTCTGCTGCTCCCTATTCCTTCAACTCGCCCTTCCATCCACGCCATCCCTAGCTGCTACCGCCCCCACCTCTCCATTCCGCGCGCCCTTCTCGCCCTGCTACCGCCGCCACCTTTCCATTCCGCCCTCCTCTCTATGCGCGCCCATCCTCCACCCCTGCTTCCGCTCCATCCTCCACCCCGCCTGCTCTATCCTCCACCCCCACCTCCGCTCCATCCTCCCCCCCTTCCCGCTGCTGCTCCAGCCGCCTCTCCACGTCTACTTCTCCATGTGACATGCCATCCACCATTTGCCTCCCCTTCCGTCGGTTGTTCCGCCTTCCTTTCCACCGTTCTCCATTCCATCCACGACCGCTCCGTTCCATCCATGAGCGCTGCATGTTAATTTTTATTATTATTAATAATATAAATTAATATTAAAACAATTTATTAATATTAATAATAAAAAAATATATTACAATAATAATCATTAAAAAAAAAGAAGAGAGAGAAGAGAATCGTGGCGAGCTGGCATTGTACATTGAATAAAAATAAATCGACGTTTAGCGCCGAGAAAATTCCAGCAATCACCAGATCAATGGACACTCGGTTCGATCAAATCAATGAGAAAATTAACAAGAACTACGAGGAACTCCACACAAAAATCAAACAGACGAGTGACAATTTGACATCAAATTGGACACAAATTACGTCTTGAATAGAGAATAGTTTCCTCACTCTACAGGAAGACCAAAAGAAAAATCAGGCAGTTTTAACCGCCATCTTGGATAGATCACAAATGTCGAATAACCTGCAACCAAACTCTCGCAGAACTCTGGAACAGCTAGATCCTCTATTCAACATGTCATCCTCAAACTCATATACACAAGGACGCCAAATACGGGTGAAAGTCGAGTTACCCAAATACGATGGGGACAAACGACAATGCATAGTGTGGATTAACAAAGCCGAGGAATACCTAGACATCCACAACATCCATTACGACAGCGAGAAAATTAAATATGCGTTCATGCATCTAGAAGGCAACGCTTACAACTGGTACTTATGGTGGAAGAATACTGCAAGAATATGTTCTCACAATTGGGTTAGCTTC
Organism: Pseudotsuga menziesii; assembly: GCA_001517045.1. Taxonomy (NCBI): domain Eukaryota; kingdom Viridiplantae; phylum Streptophyta; class Pinopsida; order Pinales; family Pinaceae; genus Pseudotsuga; species Pseudotsuga menziesii. Next base: position 30,890 of record LPNX010404812.1, read on the forward strand.
AGGAACGACCTCATCAAAAGATTCCAAGGCGTTGAAGAGAAAGACTTCTTTGCCAAAATCACAAGGTTACAACAAAACAACAGTGTCGATGAGTACACCTGTGAATGGGAAGCACTGTTGGAGCAACCGAGTTCGGTTGATCTCTCAATAATCGAATCCGACTATCATGTTGGATGAGGAATAAGAATAATATATATTAGATGATGAATATTACAATGATGTCTTGGCCTTAAATATGGCTTGGACATTCATGATGAGGAAACGCCTCCTTTCATAATGACTTAATTAACCTAACTATTAATTATTTAATTATTTAACTTATTATCTTATTTATGTTTGTTACATTGCCACTCCCTTTAAGGGAGCTTTGTCCTCAAAGCTCGAGTATTTCCTAATGTCATCTTTTATTCTGGCTCTATGTCACACTGATGACTTGAGAGGTGCAATTTTGATTACGACCATTGCCTCATTTTGATTATTATGTCTTGGTATTTGCAATAAGTAAGAACTTGGTGAAGTTTTGTTTACGCTTTTTCTACTTGTCTGATTGCTTCTTTTAACTATGTTTGTCGTCAATTGAACATGCTCAACATACATTACGACCTTAACTATTTTTGTGTTGTTATCCCCAACACATTTTGTGTCAGTTCCCTTGAACGGGCTCCCTGTGCTTATAATGCTCATAAGAACACCGGTCTTATCTTGTGTCTGATAGATATTATAGTTGCTTCCCTTGATGTTCTTTATAGCCGTCTTTGTGATGATATCTGTCCTTCGTGTGTTTCTGATTGTGACATTTTTGTCGCAGCATTGATCATCTTTATTGTTAGCAACATCGGCTTGTCTCTTATCACAATCTTGGTCAGGATCATATTTTTTTTCATCAACTTGGGTGGTTTCTTCTACGTGATTTTCACCGCCATCTACATTTACTTTAAATGTTTCGTCCATAGTTTTCTTTATTTCATCTATATCCTTAAGGATTTCCTCAAGGAGATCTATGAATTTGTCACTCTTACTATAAGATGCCGTGGATGTTTGTAGAACGCCATTTTGGCCTTTTAAGGTGAAATTTTGAATAATAATAGATTAATTATTATTATATATATTTTTATAAACTATATAATATTTTGTATATAGTTTTTAAAAATAAATATTGTAATAACAATATTATTATTATATAATATTATATTAAAATTGGCTTTTTTTTGTTATTGTTGCAGGTTAGTGCGGAGATGATGGAGCTCGGCGCGCGTGAGTAGGAGAGGAGTTGCGCATGGGTAGGAGAGGAGCTGCGCGGGTTTGGGTTGGTGGGGAAAACAGATCGGTGGGACGTGGTGACAGTCTGAAGGTAGGTTGGAAGGGCTGCGCGGCCGGCAGGTGGGAAGGTCTGCGTCGATGGAAGATGGAGGGAAGGAAGCAGGCGGGAAGACGGTTGGGAGTTGGAAAGGAGGTTGTGCAAGGGCTGCGTGAAGGAGGCGAAAGTGTGAGCTGTGCAGGGGTGCGTGTGAAGATGTTGGCGTGGCGAGGGACTGCGAGGGCAGGGACGCGTAGAGGAGGTGAGTGCGTGGAGGTGGGTGCGTGGAGGTGGGGAAACGGGGGTATGCCAGAAGAGGAGCGGCGGTTGAGGGAATGGAGGACGCAGGGAGATGGAGGAGGGCGTTGGGTGGATGCGCGGAGATGGATGTGTGCAGGAGGGCGCGATAGAGAGAGGTAGGGGAGACCGACATAGGGAAGACTGATGTGGCAGCTGCGCGGGCGGAAACGTGGAGTGTGACTATGCGGAAGACGAAGGAGAGGAGCGTGATGAAGGTGGAATGAGGGAATGTAGAGAGCGTGGAGGAATGTAGAAAATGTGTGGACGTGGGGGAAACAAAGAGAGGGTGGCTGCGGAAAGGTGGAAAGAGGGTTGACTGGTGGTGTGGTAATAGTGAGGAGTGGAGAGAAAGAAGGACGGCGAAACAACAGCGTGGGAATAAGAGAGAGAGGTTGAGCCGAATCCGAGCTCAGGCCGAAGGAGCGAATCCGCTCTGATACCAAATGGAGCAACCGAGTTCGGTTGATATCTCAATAATCGAATCCGACTATCATGTTGGATGAGGAATAAGAATAATATATATTAGATGATGAATATTACAATGATGTCTTGGCCTTAAATATGGCTTGGACATTCATGATGAGAAGACGCCTCCTTTCATAATGACTTCATTAACCTAACTATTAATTATTTAACTTATTATCTTATTTATGTTTGTTGCAATTGTCAACTCGAGTTCCAGAGTTAACTGATGACCAACGACTACAAACCTACATACACGGTGTAAAACAACACATCCATGACGAACTAGAGTTACACAACATCTCTACCATGGAGGAAGCACTACGTAAAGCCAGGGTTATTGAAAGCAAATCCGTTCATACAAATGTCGACCAAGATGACTCCAAAAAGAACCCCCTCCAATCAGCATACACAGGGAACCCAAGGTATACACCGCCTCAACTTAGGGAAGGAACAAAGCCTAGTTTAGAGGCCCATAGAATAAAAGAAGGGAAATGTAAGTTCTGTGGAGACAAATGGGATCCTAAGCATAGATGCTTACAAAAGAAATTATATGCCTGTGAACCAGAGGTAGAAGTCAGTGAACCAATTGAGAACGACGAGAATAGCCAACAAGACTACCACCCAGGAATTGAGGACGACTCCCCACAAATCTCATTAGCCGCTATTACCGGAATCTCCCAACCACAAACATTAAAGATTAAAGGACATATAAAAAATAATAACGTCACAGTTTTCATCGATTTTGGCAGCACCCATAACTTCGTTAATGTCAACCTTGCTAAAGTATTTAACCTATTTATTCGTCCAGTACCTAACATGAAGGTTATGGTAGCAGATGGCAAGAAGATTGACAATGTGGGAAAATGTTACAAGGTTAAGTTACAAATGCAAGAATATAACTTAGAATCAGATTTCTTTGCGGTACCACTGGGAGGAATCGACGTAGTATTAGGAATACAATGGTTACAAACCTTGGGTACATACTTTGCAAATCACCAAGAACATTTTATTGAATTCCATGCGTTCGGGAAAACACACAAATTATACGGGTTCCAACCGCCTCCGACACAACTGGTTACATACATCACATCAGATGGAAAAGCTACGTTGGAAAGATGCACCAACGTACATACCTCAATGTCAAGAAATGGAGATTCTAACAAGTGAAGGAGATATGGACAAACAACCAGATACACATGAGCTAATTCGAGAACGTCGCAATGTGTTTCAGAAGTTACTAATGGCGCTCCCAACAAACAGAAAAACCGAGCACATAATCGAAATAGAACCAGGGACAAAACCTGCCAGTAACAACCCATACATATATCCTTATCAGATACGTTGCGACAGTTCACGTAGTCATTGTCGTCCAATAAGCTTTGAGGACAAAGCTTCCTTAAGGGGAAGGCAATGTAACAAAGCCAAATTTAAATATTAAGCTAGGTTAATTAATGTAAATAAACTAAGAGGTGACTTGAAAAGTCACCTCTCTTCCCCACTTACGGTATAAATTACCGGGGCCCCTATTATGTAATACATCTTCTACATTTTAATAAAAATACATTCTACATTACGTTTTCTTACTTCTCTGTCCATTCTCTCTTCCTTGCTCTTCCATCCATCTTGTACAAACTGCTCTGGAATAGTCTCTAAAGTGAGGAATACTTCTCGCATCCCAGTCATGTGCTCACAATACGCACTTTCAACTATCCACTTCCTTGCATCCATAGGTCTACTACTGCCGCAACTCGAATCAATTGTGACAAGAGAATTCTTTCTCGAACTTTGCAACGCAACTTTCGATCTCAGCTGTAGCTGCTACCTGTTCCTCCTTCTCCTACTTGCCCCTCTTCTTATTAGGACATTGGCCAACATAATGGCCAAATGCATTGCATGCATAACACCCGACTTTGCTTAGGTCCTTCTTCTGTTCACCTCTTTGCTTCTTAGCCCCTCCCTTAGCGCCCTTCTTGGACTTCTTGCCTATAGCTGACAAGGCAACATTCTCTTCTTCCTTCTTACCGTTTGATGAGCTATCTTGTACAAGACCTCTTTGGGTCTCCTCCTGCTTGAAATCACCCCACAGTCTATCCCAAGAAGATGAGTTCTCCCTAGCAACTATAGCCTCCATGAAAACAGTCCATGGCTTTGTCATGCCATTCACAGTTGTCCTCACTAGCTCACTGCCATCTACCATCTCCCCAATTGCTGCAAGCTCGTCTCTCATTTGAGATATCTTGGTAAGGTAAGAAGCTACATTTTTAGATGTAGCCATCCTTGTGCTCTTCAGCTTCTCTCGCAGTACCATTTTCGATTCTCATTCGAACTCTAATATAAGATGGTCAAAGCATCCCACGTCTTATAGGCACAGTCTTTGCTTGAAATATGTGGGATAACATGGTCTTTAACTACATCTAGAATGATCCTTCTAGCTTTTATGTCCTTTTTGTTGAAGGTAGCAAGAACCTATGCATCGGTGGAAGCGGGAAATTGAATTGGATTTGCTTGTGTACTATGAAACACTTCATCACAAAGTTCATTTTCCTCCAATATAAGCACTATCCTAGCGTTCCATGGGACAAAATACCCAACCCCATCAAGCCTATCCTCCAACCTTAATGCAGTAGCCATAGCATTGCAAATTTAAGTTTTCCACCTCGGCTTCAAGTCACTTTCTCAATGTTTAATGTCCAACCCAATAAGCATTTCTGCTATAGATGATTTGACTTCTCATAAAAAAATTGTACATGAAACACTGGAAAAATTCACTAATCTAGGAAACAATAATTTATTGACAGACACAGGAAAAATTTTAGACCTCATATTTTTGGCAAATTGTCCATCAAAAACCCACAAGGGGAAAACCTGTTTGAGAGAGTAATTTTTTTTCTTCAGTAAAATAATGCAACAACATCATACAACTCATCTCAACCAATCAGACAACTTCCAGCCTCGATTTATGTGTCAAACATTCTTGAAATTTGAGCCAAATTTTCTCAAAAATCATGTTGATGTACTGTATGGACAGACTAAAAATTCCAGTCAATTCTTCATCAAATTGAGTGTTGCATGTACGGTCTGTATGCCTTGGTTTGCGTGCCTGCTATCTTAGCAATAAATGCACCTCGAATTTTGTGCCGACTTTGCCTCAAAATCCGTGCTAGCTACAGTAAAATCGTATGGACTATACGAACTGCACATAATTGTACGACCTATACTGAATTGTACGGATTGTACGAATTGTACACATTTCGAAGTTTTTTTTTTCAAAAAATCATGTTGCTGTTTTTCTTCTCGAAAAACGTGCCTAGAACTGTTGTACGGACATGCTATACAGATTCTTGGGATCTGTGCCTGTGCTTTTTCTCTCTCATGCGTCCTCCTCCTTCTCAAGAAGTCGACTTTGCTCTTTGTTCTCTCAAATTTGCTGTCCAACTCTCTTAGTGAGAAAATGAGGAATGGGGTGCCTTTTTTATTGTTTCCCTTGTCTTTTCATTTCACCTTGCCATGGTAGCTGAAGGGTCACTAGATCAAGGGCCCACATTTGGTCTAGTGTTTTCCCATTAAAGGATGAGAAAAATCATTTTTCTCTCCATTAAATATTTTCCCTCTCAACTCCACTTAAATTTATTTAAAAAGTCACTTTATTCTCTAAAGTGCATTAATTACTCATCTCAAGTAATTAATACAAAGGCCATGTAACTTGTCCCCTTTTTAGTGACTAAGGCACAAAGTCACCAGGGGAACACTTCCCTAGGTACAAAAATTCAACAGGGCCATGTGCAAGTCTTGTGTGGTTTTGGCAGAATATACACTCCTACTTGTGGCTGCTTAGCTGAAGGTTAACTGCTGTGAGCTTTTGAGTCATACTTGCTTCATTATAATAAAGTCTCATGTCGCGAAAAAGTGCTTACTTGAATTGTGACTACGGTTTTTGATATGAAGTTGGGGCATTGAAACATGTTCGTTCAGAGACCCTGCTTTATGGCCATGTTTTAGTACGTAGTATTGTGCCACATGCATAGGAGCTTATGGTAGATCCTAGCTTGCCGAGGAGTGCCTAGGAGCTTCTAAGCTCCTAATGACTAGGAATGCCATAGGAGAGTGCCTAGGAGCTTTTAAGCTCCCGATGACCAGGAATGCCATGGGAGTAGCTCCCGGAATGCGTGGGAACCCTCAAAATGCTCTCAATGCTCTTGATGTCACACTTGGGAAATTAGCAGTGTTTTGTACTAGCACCCCTGCTTGCAAAAATGGGGTCACCCTACAAATTGGTTCTCCGTTTACTAGGAACAGTTCATGTGCCACAAAGGTAGCATTATTTATACTTGTTCTATTAAAAATGCAAAAAATTTCTCTGCTAAATGTTTCAGAACAAGGGCTTTGAAGAACAGTTTGGTTGGTCCATTGCCCATTTTGATTTAGGGGAGAGGTGCCTTAATTTGGGTCCCTTGTGCCCTTTGGATTTGTTCATTAAATGGTTGTCTTTCAATCAATTGATAAAATTTAAAGCTCTTCCAATGCCACCTTTTCTTATATTTTTGAATGGTCGTTCCTTGCTTTTCGTACCATCTTAGGGTGGAGGTTGTGTGAGTGACCACTTCATTCAACCACTCAATCTAATTGAAGCCTCCTCATGGTTTGTGTATAAGATTCTATATGCATAGTAAGCTCCTCATTCAGGCTGGAGCTTCAAGATAAGAGGCAATGAGCTTATATCATTCTCTAGATGGTCTAAGGAGGTTGTTCCTAGCCAAGTTAAGTGAAATGGGAAAATGATTTGTTAAAAGTTGGCTTCTAAGACCACCAACCAAACTAGCATTGACCTTTTAGGCCCTAGACCACTATTGTCGATAGGAGGAAGAGAAATCAATCAAGGTATCCGCTCAAAAGATCGGTTTAAAAGCAATTTCAATCAAGACAGGCAATAAAACATGAGGAAGCTTTCCCTATAGGTTGCCAACCTAGGCCTAACAGAAAGAATTAAAAAACCTCTAAGGCTTCCAACCAAGTTGGCATCAAATAGATTTTCTCAAGAAATGAAATAAACCTCAACAATACCCATTGCATTCACCGTGAAAGTAAATAAGTATCAAATGCCCTTCAATTTCTATCTACCAAGCAACAAAGAAATGCAGTAGATGCACTTGTGCTCGTGTAATAATCATGAGCCCTCAATTTTGTATTGAAGAAGTAGAAACAACTTACTTGGAGAGAACCATATGATCACACAATACCAAGCTCACAAGGGTTTGATGGTAGACAAGTAGTCCCCAAATAGAGTATTTAGCCAAGACAAACACTTACAAAGTGTATGCAAGGTCATATGTGCAACCTCAACCCAATTTGAATGGACAAAACTTCTCCACTTGCTCACTGTTGAAAAAATTACCAAGGAAGTGTTTGTTCACCTTGTAATGCCTTGGGGTGGACATGAAGATCTAAAAGTTGTGGTTCCTAGTATTTTTTTAAAGTGAGAATGACTTCATGTTTATAAAGTGACTTTAAAAATTGAGTTTGAGTTATTAAATATTTTAAATGTGACTTTATGAGAATTAAAAAGGTGGGTGAGTTATAATCTCTTATTTATTATTTAAAAGTACATCAAATGCTTTTAATGAGAAAAATGAGATTTAACATAACCCCTAGATCTCATCTTGTTATGTTTTAATCGAGGCCATTGATTTGTAAGTGGTGGTTACTCAAACAAAAAGGCAAGGGAAATGCATTGAGAGATTAACTGTTCACTTTCACAAAAGAGATTTTTGAGAGAGGAGAAGAGCAAGAGACGAAAACCAAGGGTTTGAGAGAAATCAATTTCTTGAGGGAGAAAAGAATTTCCAGCACAAAATTCGATGAGACTGAGCATGAGCACGATTCCCAATGTTGGCACATTTTCCTAGGTAGCCGTACAACAACAGTTATATTATTTAAGAAGGTCGTACAACACGAACTTTGAGGCAGATTGGTGGTGCATTTATTGCAGACAGTATAGGATGAAGTTGGCACAAATTTCGAGGAGGTTGTACAACATTTACCGTAGGATGTACTATGCATTTAATGCTGGCCGTACAAGCATAATCTGGCACGATTTTCTAGGCAATGAGTAGGCATGAATTTCGAGGTCTGTACAGCCACAAGTGTGAGGCCGCATAGTACGATTTTCTAGGTGTTCTGTACAACAGTTTGTTAGTGGGACTTTGGCACAAATTTCGAGGAATAAATAGGGAGATAAGTACTACTGTTGTAAATTTTAATTTTTGCCTGAAGAAATAAAAATCTCTCTGAAAACAGGTTTTCCCTTCGAGGTTTTTCCTGGACCTTTTTGGTCAAAATTCTGAGTCTAAATTTCATGTGTGTGTTGGCTGTTATAATTTTCTGAGTGTGAAAAAGTTGGCTGCCATTTAAATTTCTAAGTTGTTTATGTTGAAAAGAATTCCATGTGTTTCAAGCAAAAGTGGAAATTTTTAGATATAATGTGTTTATGTATTTTTTGGGGTTTGGGCATTAAACTACATGTAGTGAAACTAAACTTGAAACCGGGTTGGGCTTCAAAATTTTTCATGGTATCAGAGTTGAAGTGAAGGGATGAAACTGAAACCTAGATTGAAATTTATGACTTGGAGAAATAAGGGAAAACAGGGTTTTGTGAAGAAACAGGTTCTTGGATTGATTTGAGTTGATGGATACCAGACTTAGGTTAGAAGACAGGTTGGATGGGGCAGCTAATTTTAGCTAGTGGAAGGCTAGAATAGTGTTGATACTGCAGGAGAATGAACTATGGGATATAGTGAACAGTACTACTGCTCATTTAGTCACAGTTCCTACAGTTGCAACTATAAGGCCATATTTGACAAGCGGGACATTAAAGCAAAAATAATCATACTTGATGCCATAAAATACCATGTGATACCACACATACCTGGGAAAGACCATGCTCATCAGATGTGGACAGCTTTGACCAACCTATACCAGAGTTCTAATGAAAATTGAAGAATGGTGTTAAGGGAGAAGCTGAAGGGTACTTGGATGAACAAGGGGGAGAACATGGTTTCTTACCTTACCAAGATTACACAGGTTGGAGAAGAACTTGGAGCGTTGGGGGAGAGAGTATTGGATGATGAGTTGGTTCGTACAACTTTGAATGGTGTGATAAAGCCATGGGCTGTATTTGTAGAGTCAGTTGCTCGTGAGTAGATGCCCACATGGGATTGTCTTTAGGATGATTTCATATAGGAGGAGACCTGTAGAGGGTATGTACAGGGGAGTACATCTCACAACAAAGATGATGAGGAGAACATGGCTTTAGCAACGAAGGGAAAGAAGAAGTCCAAGAAGGTTCCTAACGGTGGGACCAAGTAGTAAACAAGTGAAGAGAAGAAGGACACGAGCAAAGTGAAATGCTTTGCTTGTCAGAAGTTTGGGCACTATGCTGGGTAGTGTCCAAAGAAGAAGAAGAAACAACAAACAACAACAACAACATAGATTTTGATGAGTATGTTGCGAGATTTGAGAGAGAGTTTTCTCTCTTTGCTAGTGGTTGTATAGAGAGAGCATCATCTATCACCAACAGTGATATTGAGGACCAGACAGAGCATTCCATGATTGTTGGGCATTCACTGAGTGCGTCCACCACTCCTTCCACATGGTATTGTTATCACATATACATTTGCAGCTGGGCTATCATGATGCAGCATACAGATTGATTTCTTTATTCTTCTGAGCTTTTCATTCACATGGGGTTTTATCATGGATCGTTACAGCCTCAGCCGTTCTAGAGCCTTGATCATTAGAGTTTCCTTCTAGGACTGAGATTCATGAGTCCATTGGGATACTTTCAATGATGACCTAGTTCATTTCAGCAGATCATATATGGTACACACAGTTACAGAGGGGCCTTATCAGTTGGAGACAAGTATATATTGTGAGATCAGGTATATGCTTCTTTGGTCTAGTTTTGCTCTATGATGTATGTCAAACACCTATGCTTATCATGTTAGGATGATTATGGTGACCTATGCTTTTATGAACTAATGCTTGAACTTGTGTGATGACTAATCAAGGGACTTGATGTTAAGACTGTTGCTCATGCCATGCTTGTACAAAGAGTAAACCTTAGTGCTCTGTTGGTTCCATGTGTCACCTGTCCCCGTACATCCAGTTCATCCATTTATGAATTTTATCCCATGACTTGGATTGTTTGAGACTTGTGAGATTGAAGATCTTTTCCCCATCTTGACCCCTGTACATGATAGACTCCATGTTGTTATGTGTCTTTGGCAATGAAGTATGTGGCTTGGCTAGTCTGGCTGTGTTCATTGGGAAGTTCTCCTTTAGTCCTCAAAACAAGTGCTCCACCAAACAGTGTTGCTAAACACTAAAGCATCGGAACGCATAAAAGCTATATCTAAATGATGCAAAAGTATAAATGTTTTAAAGGTAGTCAGTGGCCAAGGGGTTGAGCACTCATTCTTTGTATAATGTAAGGCTCATCTGCCCTCCACAGGGGCAATAGGGAGAGGCAAACCCGTTGGGGCTATGCACTGCTCACTAGCAGCGGGTCTAGGCCTTAGTCATTTACTGGAGCCCAGAAGGCTTCCAGGGCATCTGCTCTTGTAGGCTGGCTACTATCTTATGTGAAATGTGAAATGTATTGAAAAATATTAATGGTCAAAGGATGAGCATTCACTCTTTGTATAGTGTTCGACTCATTTGCCTCCACAGGGCAACAGGGTGAGACTAGCCTGCAAAGGTTGTGTCTTTGTCAGTACTGGAGCCCAGAAGGCTTCCAGAGAACATGCCTTTGAAGGTTGGCCTATGTTGCAAATTAGTGCAAAGAAAAGCTTGCTAGAGTCTGAAGGAAACAAGCCCAAGTACTTTATCCACTTGTGAGACACCTCCATCCCCTATTGCTATCTATCATGTATATGTCACTTTGGTTGAGTGTATTGGTTTTCATTCAGAGAGATCACAAAGTCAAAGTCAGTCAAAAGTCATTGTCCTTTGCCTTAGCTTTTGTTTTCCATCCTCACCCAGCAGCAACACATTGTTTACACTTTGTAAGTATGGCATGAACTAGCAAACTTCCAAAAGGTTGCAAGATTTTTCAGAAGCACAAGTATATTTTACTTACTATTATTATTATTGCCACTATGATTATGAATAACTTGACTTAAGCTTGGTTTTGACATACACCATTGGAGCATTTCTTACCCTTGATGCTTACAAGATCATATTGATGCAATATCTCACTTTTGATGCTTTCAGTTTAGGTACATTGACCTGGTCAATCCACTTTGACCAAGTTAAGCACGGGTCCCAAGGCAGTGACTCAAAAAACATGGGCTATATTTGTTCTAGACATGCCCAGGACCATTATTGCGGTTTCAGTTTTGAGAGTTTGGCCCCAGATCTCTTGATCTGTGATTATTATCACTTTATTATTGGCCAAATGATCAAATTTTATTACAGATGGCAATGTTTTGGTTTTCCTAGAGCAGTACAGTGTTCCATGGTTTATGAGTAGTTACTTATACCATTTTGCCATGTCTCTAGATCATCTAGAGCAGTTAGTTTGCCCTAGTTCTCATCCTGGATAGAGTTATGGTGATTTTATCATTTTCTAGAGGTTGTACCAGCAAAAATGAACTAGGAATTTCACTAAAAAAATCGATCTGGCCTCTTGGGTCAAGGAAATGGCGTCGAATTTTGGCAGATGATGTCTCAGCATCCTGGACAGTCCTTTAACAGTTTTTAGTCAACATTTATCTGGATTATTTTATTTTGGCTCAGTTAGTGAGGAACCCCCCCCAAGCGGCGCCCCCTCTACTTGGCCAATGATGTATTTCATTGTTATATCTTATGTTATGAAGTTGTAATGGGGCATAGGGTGAATTAAGCCCCTAGTGACCCCCTTTATTTATTATCATGTCACATCTTATGTTATAACGTGACTTTCACCTTGGATAGGCGTCCTTGAGCAAAGTGTGCCCCCTGTTGATTTGGTCACTGTGATCCATGTGTTGATCCTTGTAAAGTTAATCTCCATCGTTGATGATGTTATAATCTCAACCGTTGGATGCAAAAGTGAGTTAGGGTTTACGTCTCTCTCAAACTATTTAAGAGAGGTGATCCCCCATTATATTTCATGAGCTCTGGCATCAGAATATTGAATAAAGAGATTTGTCTGGGATTACTTTTTGAATCTTGTTGATCAACTAATGATTTGATGATTGGCACTATTGTTATTCTGTACTGAGTTTGTTTTAGGATAGATCTTGCATTTTTCCTTTACCCATTCATCTGCAGGCTAAAGGAGACGCCCTAGAGGAGGGCGCAGTTGTGGGGAAAGTCATCGTCTTGTCTCTCAGGTGTTCGGTTCTGGGAGTAATTCTTTCTTTATAAACTTTTACTGCTTGTCCTTTCTTTATTTTGTAGATCTCATTCGTCTGTCTTACCATTTGATTTTCTCTTAGCTTGGTAGGTTGAAGGAGGCACTAGGGTCATTGGCTGATGCTGAACTCCATCAAGATCATTCGTTGGAATACTCATTGGATTAAGAAAGCGACATTCTTCATCATTTCTGAGGTCATCTTCAAAATCTAGGTATGTCTCACAGGTAAAATCTCCCTCGTTTAATTTTTGCATGCATTGCCCATCACTGCTTTTACTGAAAAACCCTTCATTAGAATTAGGAAAAATAACCGAATTAATTTGCACTGGGAATTTGCAAATTTTGGCGATCTGGGTTTTGTCGGCAATCCCTCAAAACCTCCTCTCCCTCCTAGGTGTCAGCATTGGACTCCATCTGCCCATCTCTAGGCACTGATCACGAGAGGAGAAAACACCCTCTCTGCCTTGCTAAGTCAGTTTTCCCTTGTTTCTTTTTCCGATTTTGCTTGGATTTTTGTATTGCTAAATCTTACATCCAAGTAGGTGTGTTGAAAGCCTAAATTCTTTGTATCAACCTCATCCTGGGAATTTTCCATATTTTTGATTAAATCCCCTAGGGTCCCGGGTTTGATCATTGGATTAAACACACCAACCCTAGATCTGTTTTAAACTCTTTAAGTAACTGCTCCATTTCATTCGAGTAACATTTCTATAAACCTTAAGCTCTCGTACTCGAATACTCCTTAGCTTGTGGCTTATCCCTTAAATCTAGGGTTTCTAGCTCTCACCTTACGTATTTACATTTCTGGGCTTGATCTGGTGATTAGCTGTAGATCTGGCCTTTCAGGATAGGATCTAGTCTCCCCCATTGTCATTTAGGCATTTTGTGGCATAAAGCGAAGGAAGTCCTAACCGACGCGACAATCATCCATCTTTTGGGGGTTGGGATTTTCGTAGTTCATGGCTTTGGTTGCACGCACCCTTTGCCATCTTGTGTTGGATTTCTCTATCGGGGCAACTACAAGATCTGTGATAACAGGTATATTGGCAGTGGGGCTTTGAGCCATATGACAAGTGTTCGAGACATGTTCACTGAGATGACAGAGACATGCTTGGATCTAGAGGTGGTGCTGGGTGATGATATTGTGGTGAGAGTAGTTGGGCGTGGGATTGTCAGTTTTGAGAGGGAGTCCATGGAGCCCATGACATTGAGGGATGTCTTGTACGTCCCTGGGCTGAAGAAGAACCTTTTTTTAGTTTCCACTGTTGAGGACAGGGGTTTTGGAGTATATGTCCTAGATGGGAAAGTTCGTGTCTTTCCCAAGTCAACTTTCTATGCCTTCAGAGTTAGATGCGGGAAACTGTACATGTAATGTCCCCATTCAAATAATTGCATAGCAGGAAAATTCCATCAATCCTACTAGTTCCCTAGGTTGGGTGGAAACATTGGGAAGATAATAAGGGAGCTAATAAATGGTGTTTAGACATTAGAAGGAATAAATATTTATTTAATGGAGTTAATTAAATCAATGCAAGTGAAAAATGAAATGGCTATTGAGAATGTAGACACATGGAGACTATGGGGCCCACTCAAGCTAGAATTTCTATGTTAAATGGCATCCTCCTCTTGCAATCTCGAATCTATGGGAAGCCTAATGTTTTTGGATGGATTATAAGGTTAATATACTTGTCCATTTACTTTATAGGTCGAATTTGGGATGAATTGTAACTTACATGGAGGGAGGAAGGGCCAAATGGGAGTTTCATGGACACTTGGCTAGATTCCCCTTACATTTATGACATCTATGACACCAATGATGGAGATTCTATGACAATTATGACACAAGTCGGATCTGAAGGTTGACATCTGACATATCTGACATGTCAGGCCTGAATAGAGCATCTTAGAGGGCGCTCATGGGAGTTGGAGAAGGCCAAGAGGTTCCTACTCGAATTTGGGAGAAGAGGGAAGGTGAAGAGAGAGGCCACATGGCATAGCATGGGCAACCACATCAATTCGACTTGGCTTTGGTTTATGGATGGATTTGGAACCTTAGAAGACCAATAATGTTTATAAAATGTAGGGATCAGCCATGAAAAGGCCTTTTTGATCATTTGTGAAAATTGTTATTGTGAAGAGAGAGAGCTAGTGGATGACTAGTTCATGCCTTAGCAAATTTCGAGGGTGAAAGATTCCCATCCTAGTTGGTGTTTGGAGAGGCCACACAGGTCTTTCAAGGAGCTTCAATGGAGTCATAAGTTACAGGTGCAAGCTACAACAGCTCGTGGACATATCAAGTTCAGCTTGTTCTTCCTTTCATCTCAAGTTTTCTCACCATATTTAAGCTCTATGGAGTGAGGCGCACTTGGTGAGCTATTTATTTCTTTGAGGGAGCTTCTCTTGCTCCAGTATTTTGTATTCTGATGTAAATGCTCTGCCCTTTAAGTTCAGAAAGCTCTCAGGTCGAAAGGCCAAGAAATCTCATGTATTATTGCTCAATAATGAAGAAACAATGCCATTTCCCCACTACCTTGTTGTAAACTCTTGTAATCTTGATGGATTCGAATGGATGTATAAACTATTGATGATTTATGAATGAATGGACTGTCATTAAAGTATATTATGGGTTTCATGTTTAGTAACTGAGAATTTGTGGCCATTGGGTCGAATCTCATAGCAATTGGAGCAAACTACACCTAATTTCTCCAAGGGTTCAAAACTAGTTTTTTATATCTGATTGAAAGAAGTGATAACAACCATGGGAGGTCGATTGGTTATGCATATGAGTCTCTGATAATGTCTTCTACACATCCCCTGCTTCAATTTAAGAATTCGAGTGGGTTTCTGCACATTTGGGAAGCCATTTCTACCACTTACCCCAGGGGGGATTTGAGCCCAAAATTGCCAGTAAAATCATCTATCTTGTTTAGAATTTAGTACAGACTTGCAGAAGTGATTGGAGGCCCATAATACATCCCTGAACATAATAATTAAGTTATTATATCATTCATACACATTCTTTGAAGATTCGGGAGCAATTTGGCTGATTTGGAGACCAAGACACTAAAACTAGTCAAGAGCCAAAATTGTGAAAAAATTGGAAAATTGGGCATTTTGGTAAAATTTTAAAAAAGGGACATTATAGTACAAGCTTCTCTTCCAGTCTCATCATACATTGGCACACAATAGTAACAATAGTGATTTGTGTGAGTTGTGGCACAGGAGGATGGCCCATCTTCATCATCCGACTTTGAGGATGCTGAGAGACATGACTACAGGTTTGCCAAATTTCAGCACAGAGCAGAGTGGTGTGTGTAAGGGGTGTGCTTTGGGAAAGTACACCAAGACTGCTTTTCCAAGCAATGACACCAGATTAGAGGGAGTGCTTGACTTGATTCATTCATATTTGTGTGGTCCCATGTCATCTGCCTCTTTGATAGGCTTTGAGTACTACATCACATTCATTGATGATTATTTGAGGAAGATCTGGATCTACTTCCTGAGGAGCAAGAAGTCAAAAGAAGTCTTGAAGAGGTTCCAAGTGTTCAAAACTCTTGTGGAGAACCAAACAGGCAGGAGGATTAGAGTACTCAGATCAAACAATGGGGGTGAGTATACCTCCAAGGAGTTTGATGGGTATTGTAGTTAGGAGGAGATAAAGAGGCAGTTGACAGTTCATTACACTCCTCAGCAGAATGGAGTTGCAGAAAGGAAGAATTGTGTGATAGTGGGAGCAACAAGAGCCATGTTGCATGACCAGAGTCTTCCTTTCTTTCTATGGGATGAGGCCTGTAGTATTGCTGTTTATGTCCAGAACATGAGTCCTCAACGTGCATTGGGGAGTACAATTCTTGAGGAGATGTTTACTGGGAAGAAGCCTGAGATAAGCCACTTCCGCATATTTGGATGCCTTACATATTCACATGTCCTTTTTGAGAAGAGGACAAAGTTGGAGGCTACTGCAGAGAAAGGCATCTTTGTTGGATATGATGAGACTTCAAAGGCCTTTCGCATATACCTTCCTGCGCAGAGGAAAGTTGTAGTGAGGAGGAAGGTGATATTTGAGGAGGAGCGGGCCTTTAGGATATCTTGGGAGTTTGAGATGGAGGAGCAGCAGGTTTCTACTCCACAGATGATAGCATCTCAGAGTATAGGGCCACAGGTCTCAGGTGTGACTGGTCCACACGTGTCAGGATCATCAGTTTCAAGGACAATCTATAGGGATTTTTGGTACTGTGACAAGTTCTCGGATTACAGGTTCACAGGTTACACTTTCACATGATTTGGGTTCACTTGGTTCAGGTTCAAGTTCACCAGGCATATGATCTCAGATCATAGGTACTTCTTTAGGGAGACAATCGTCAGATGAGGAGGTTCAGGAGGAGACTTTGCCACAGGAAGCTCCTTCCAGGAAGAGAAAGCCAAGTTGGCTTAAGGAGCTTGTGAAGGAAGTTGAGGAGTTTGTGGGGCCACCCAGGAAGGAGGTTAAGGAGAGCAAGGCACCGGAGAGGTTTTCCAGCTACATGGCTGTGGTGACTAGCTTGCGTGAGTCAAAGCTTACTACTTTTGAGGATGTAATATTGAGAGGGGGGGTGAATCAATATTTTTACTATTTAAAATTTTAATCAAGAGCAAGTTGTAAATCACCAATCATAGCATATCATCAATGTACACAAAAATAATAAGATGCACAGTACACAATGTTTTTGACATGGGAACCCAAGTCCTGGGGGTAAAACCACGAAATCCTTTTTTAAAAAATAAATTTGACCCAGCAACAACTGGGGTAGACAAATTTAATACAATTATACCAGCTACGACTGGAAGGGGCTACAACCCCTTAGGCTTCGTCATCTATAACTGACAAGCTGCTACAACAGCTTAACTCACAAGATTGTGAGCCCTAGAATCACCCTACCACCTTGAAGAAAAAGAGGACTGAACTGTGGACCTGTAAAAAAACCAATCACTGAACCTTCTACTGATAATCTCTACTCTTTGATCACTTCCAAGTCATCACTGTATACTGATAAGTCATTTCTCTGCCATACACTGCTCATGTACATCATTGTACACCTCATCATACACAATTACTCAACAGGTAATTTTGCTCCGCTTTCACTGAACATAAGGCATGCATCATCATCATAGGTATGCATCATCATCATAGGGTATGCATCCTCATCATCAAATATGCATCATCATCATCTCAATGTGCACCGTGTATGCATCATCAACATCAAGTATACATCATAGCGCATAGGAGAGCATCATCACACTATGGTATGCATGTACATCATATTGTATAGGAGTGCATCAACATCATAGAGTGTACATCACATGCATTATCATCATAAAGTGTATGATATCATAGCATAAAGGTATGCAACATCATCATCATAGCCTCCATAATGACTTCAAATATATATACTAATATATAGGCTCACATAGTAAGATCAAAGATGAACTCTATCCATGAGAGACATGTGCCATCATCGAAAGAGAAACCCAAAAGCACGAACCATACCTTTTTTAAGATCACAAGAAGAAGAATGAATAGACAATTCAAAAGAAACTATAGATCATGTCATCACATATCCCTCGTAACAAGCTTTCCAATGAGCCAAGAATTTTGTAATTCCGATTCCGTATGAGAAAGTTATGCCAATTTTAGTGAAGATGCTCAAAACTTTCTCTTCCACAAAGTTTCGCACTTTTCTCCAAGAGTTGCGAGATACCAAAGAAAGACTTGAGTGATGAACAAATGAAATGTTTGATATTCTATTTATATAGGTCATGGAGGAAAGTTAGTACCTCAAACTGGGCCAACATGTAATTCAAAATTACAAATAACTAAATTCTCTTTTGTTTGGTCGGATGACCCAAAAAAGTGGGGTACACCAACTTCAAAAATTCATATCTCTTCAACCGCAAGGAGTTAGAAGATGCTCCACATATCAACGGAAATGGCTTGACAAGGACTATCTCCCTATGATGGGTTTATTTGCAAATTCTTGGTTTAATACCCTTAAATTCTTCAATTTGTTCAGGACTTCAAAGATTCCACACATACAGGTGCCAAAGGCCATGTTACCTTATGCATAAGTTCCAAGGTCAAAGGATTGAATGGACATCATCAAAGGCATGGGGGATTCAATGGAATTCACATCCCCATACTTAACATTAACAAGGAGGAGGTCTCCACCATATATTCATCATATCAAGGGTATCAAGGACCCCAACACCATCAAGGTGTGGGGGTGCCTAGACTTCTCCTAGGATACCATGACCTCATTAAAAACTCAAATGACTACATAATGGGTCTTTTAGACTCTTTGAAGTTCTACATTTCTTCAACCCACCAAGGACTCTTTCTAGGGTACTAGGGCATAGGTTGTGGTACTGGGAAATCCAAAGAAACAACTTAGGGGAACTTAAACGCTCTAAAGGGTGTATAGGGATTTTGGCATTGTCCCAAGTGCTCCAAGGGCTTCATACTTGGGCTTGGACAAGGTCAAAAGGTCTCCTTTGACATTGACGAACTTCTAACCACGAAGGGCTCCTCAAGGGGCACCAAGACACATCGACACACACTTGTTGGAATCAATGACAATTTAGTCAACAATATCCTCCTTTGTCATTGATGACAACTTCAAAGCTCCCCCTTAGAAAGAGCTTCCGTTGTTCACAAATCTCTCCCTTTGAGTAGTGTTTCTTTACCTTCTTTGTTCAACTTTTTCTCCCCCTTTGGCATCAATGGCAAAGGGTAATCCTTGTAGTATTACTGCTCCCCCTATCATGTTGATGTGTTGTTGAAGATGGATCAATTCAATTAGGAGATAGTATGACTCCCAATTTTTCTCGGAGGTACTCAAAGGTCTCTCTTGGGAGAGGCTTCGTAAAGGTGTCTGCAATCTGTTCATTTGTCCCAATATATTCCATCTTGATATTCTTTTCTGTGACTTGTTCCCGAAGAAAGTGAAACTTGATAGGAATGTGCTTGGTCTTGGAGTGCATGACTGGATTCTTGGAGATACTGATGGCACTCGTATTGTCACATAGAATTGGAATTGGCTCATCACATGTCACTGGTATGTCTTGCAGTGTTTGCTTCATCCAAAGAATCGGAGTACAACAAGCTGCTGCTGCTATATATTATGCTTTTGCGGTTGATAAGGACACTGAAGACTGCTTTTTGCTCGACCAAGATACTAGACAATTGCCTAGAAAGAATGTTGTTCCATTGGTGCTTCTTCTGTCGTCAACACATGCTTCCCAATCTGTATCTGAATAAGCTACCAATGTTAGCTCATTTCCTTTTGGATACCAAAGTCCAAAGTCCATAGTCCCTTTGAGATATTTGAAGATCCTTTTAACTGCTATAATGTGAGTTTCCTTTGGAGCAGCTTGGAATCTTGCAACTTGTCCAATGACCGGCATCACATTTGGTCTTGAGGCTGCTACATATAGCAGACTACCAATCATTGATTTATAGAGCCTTTGATCAACTTCTTTAGATTCATCTTTCTTGCTTAGTTTACAACTAGTGATCATAGGAGTACTTACAGGTTTATAATCTTCCATCTAGAATTTCTTTAACATTTCCTTGATGTATTTTGTCTGAGCAATAAAAATGCCTTCTGTTTGTTGAGATATCTGAAGACCCAAGAAGAAGGTTAATTCACTGAGCAATGACATTTGAAACTCCTTCTGCATGTCCTTAGCAAATTGTTGACTTAGTGAATCATCATCACTTCCAAAGATGATGTCATCAACATATACTTAATGATGAGTATGCTGTCGTCGTCCTGTTTGATGTAGAAATTGCTATTTGCACTTCCCCTCTTAAAGTTTTGTTGTTGTAAGTACTTGCCCAATCTGGAGTACCAAGCTCTAGGAGCTTGCTTTAGCCCATATAAATCTCTTTTGAGTCTGCATACATAGTCCTTGTTTTCTGAAAGCTGAAATTCTTCTAGTTGTTTGATGTAAACTTCTTCTTTTAATTCTCCATTTAGAAAAGTTGCTTTTACGTCCATCCGATACACTTTGATGTCTCTAGAGCAAGCATAAGCCAATATAATTATTATAGCTTCCATTCTGGCTACTGGTGCAAATGTTTATTCAAAGTCTATTCCTTTGATCTGAGCATAGCCTTTACAAACCAATCGAGCCTTGTTTCTGATCACCTGTCCATCTTCATTCATTTTGTTTCTGAAAACCTACTTTGTGCCGATCACATTCTTGTTACTTGGTCTAGGAACAAGTTCCCATGTTTCATTCTTCTCAATTTGATTCAATTCTTCTTCCATTGCTTTGACCCACTGCTCATTTATAATGGCCTCTGAAAATGTTTCTGGTTCAGTTGTAGACAATAGAGAGAAGGGTACCTGCTCATTTCTTTTGGATAGTCTTCTTCTAGTTCCTATTCCAGCATCCTTATCACCAATAATTTGATCTGATGGATGATTCTTCTGGCACCAGTTCTTAGGTATCTGTTGATTCTTCTGTTCTTCTTGTTCCACAGTTGGATGATTCTGTTTTTCATCTTCTGTGAGTTGTTCTTCCGTTTTAATTTTCTTCATTTATTTCTGATCAAAAACTTCCTCTTCTTCATCGTCTGATTCTTTCGAGTCTTCTCTGGATGTTGTTAGTTTTCCCTTATCTATTTTCACGTTGATGCTTTCGATCACCTTGTCTAATCTCAAATTGTAGCATTTGTAAGCTTTCCTTTTAGAAGAAAATCCAACTAATATGCCCTCGTCTACTCGAGATTCAAATTTTCCAATCTTTTTATCTTCTCTTTTGACATAGCACTTGCTTCCAAATATTTTGAAGTGTCGTACATTTGCCGCTCTTCTTGTCCATAACTCGTAGGGAGTTTTATCATTTTTGCTTTTGAGTAATCCTCTGTTCAAGATGTGAACTGCTGTATGAATTGCGTGTCCCCAAAATTTGTCATTCAACTTGGATTCATTCAACATGGTTCGATCCATCTGCATTACCGATCTATTCTTTCTTTCATCAACTCCATTTTGCTGAGGTGTTCTGGTTACTAAAAATTGTCTCTTTATTCCATGCTCTTCACAGTACTTGTTGAATTCATCTGAAGTGAATTCTCCATTGTTATCGGATCTAAGGCACTTGATTCGTGATCCTGTTTCATTCTCGATCATTTCCTTGAATCATTAGAGGAAATTTGGGGTCTAAAATGGGCCTTATAAGAAAACGAGCCAACAATAAATTCTTGTGAGTTGGAATTCAAGAACCAATATGTAATGTCCTCTTCCGATTAGGCCTTGAGGCCCAAAACCGCTAATCTATGTGATTCCTGTGGGTTTGAGCGGTTACTGACAGTTAGGGAATCATCTAAGGACTGATGCGATCCATAGAAAATCTAGGGCATCATCCTTAGGTCAAGAAGGGCCACCGGGGCCAAAGGCCACCTTCGTGCATGCCATCCAAGCATTATTTAATGATGCATGCACTCATTTAAGTCTCTAGGCGCATGCAAGTCAACTGCAAATTAGAAGATAAAGTGACCTAATTAGGTCAAAGATAAGGGTTTTCGCAGTTGAAAGTTATAAAAGGAGGATAAAGCGAAAGGAGACTTCACTTTTGATGATTATTATTTTAGGAGCTCTTGAATAGCAGCACATCGTGCAGCACAACAGTTGGGGTTGGAGACGACGTCTTCAACTAGCGGGGTTTCGGCAGTGAAATATCTGCCCTAGTCTCATTCAGGGTAAGCTAGACAGGTTCACCATTTGCTCTTACATTCATTCATAGTTATCCAGTATACGGTGTAGATTGTTGCAGGGACACGTGTGCAGCCGTAAAGGGGGTTTTCAGCCAGAAAGCCCTAATCAGTTGCTGGGTCTTCAGATCTCAGTTTTACTCTGAAACTCAGGCACCATTCTCATCATCGGCATCTTACCCCGGTACCGGTGATTATAAGATCCGACCGTGCTCATCCGGAGCAGTTATCAGCTATTTCGGGATCAGGGGGGGCGTGAGCAGCTGTCTCTCTGGAACAATTCGCTAGCCTGCCTAGAGACCTCCGAAACTCCGCATGTACCAGGCATTCTCTCCGGCACGGGAAGGCTATCAGTCCTGCAAATCAGCAGCCCCATCGGACACCTCCTTCACTGAAAACGTCACCCTTATCTGACCTGGGTTCTTGCTGCTGGGGTTTCATCGGAAGCAGAATATATTAGTCCATCTTCGATTCAGTTCTTGATGCTTGCATACTCTTTCAGGAGCAGTCCAACCAGCTTATTAGTGGTAAGTGTTCATTCTATCTCACAAACCCTAACCCTAATTTTTGCTATAAGATAGGGATTTTTGCATGGCAGTTTGCATGCCCGGTTGTATCAGTATATTTGCATAGAAATAGAAAATATCGGGATTCGGGATATTACAGTGGTATCAGAGCTATCTTCTTGGCCAGCTGTGGGCTTAAGAAATGAGACATAGATGAATCCAGAGGGAGACCCTTTTGTAACCTATAGGAGGAGAAAGAGTAGATACACAGGGGACTTTGAGGATATCAAACTAGAAGATACCAATTCAGACATGGAACAAACAGGTATACACTCGGATAAGGGAAAAGGAACGGGAGAAGAGGAGGATAGGATGGAGTTTCACAACTTAGTATCTGCATTGCAAGACTTAGCAAAAGGGCAAAAAGATGTGCTCAATGCAATCAACAGATTATCGGCGAAACCAGAAATAGGTACCAACAGTACACCTCCCTCACTGGTAGATCGGGGATCTACAAGTAGCAGTGGAAAGGTTGCGTACACTAATATGTAGAATACTCCGCACATATATAGTAGACCTTCCAACAGGCCTACCATGCCTCACTTCTTGGCAGATACAGTAGGTGGTCCGGTCATGCAGGTAGAACCTAGCGAGCCTTTTGGGGCTTATTTGCAGGAGTATAGAGACTTAGGGGATGAGTTTCATGCTGCCATGTCTTTTTCAGATTTCTGCAACATGAAGAGTAGGAACAGGCCTAGGAATTTCAACAAGGGTTTCAATCACAACTATGAGTTGCAGAAGACCTTGGGCAGGTTGACCATCCCGAACTTTGATGGGACTCGCAGAGGATTAACGAGGATATGGGTTTAAAAGTTGGATACCTATTTCTAACTCAATCCCATGACAGAGACAAATGCCATTAAATTGGCTACACTCCACCTGGACGGAGAAGCTCACGAGTGGTGGTACCACAGATTGGTGACATTGGTTCACAACACCATGCACTCCTACGGTGAGTTCACTCAGAAGCTCATAGAGAGGTTTGACAGGAAGGATCCAGAGATACATTTCAGGGAGTTGGCTCAAACTCAAATAGACCGGTAGTGCAGAAGCCTTCATCTCAGAATTTCAGAGGATAGCAGTCATGGTAACAGATGTATTAGAGAGCAGGTTGACTATGTTATTCACTGAGGCCCTCACAGAGCCACTACAGGGATGGGTGAAAGCCTACAAACCCCTCACTCTGCAGGATGCCATTAGCAGAGCCAGAGAGCTTTAGGATTCAGTCCCCAAAAACAAGTTCCCGTTGAAAACCAATTTTCCTGTTAGGGACAAGGACAAGAGACCTTTCCAGTAGGATGTTCCCAAGAAAACATGGTTAGACGAGGACACTAGGAAAGATTTGAGAAGGAAGAAACTATGCTTCACTTGTCAGGAACCATGTGTACCAGGACACAGGTGTGCAGGGAAGGCGAAGGCTCACTACATTGAGGTATATTCGGACAGTGATGAGGATGACTATGAGCAGGAAGCCACAAAAGAACTATGGGCAGCTGAGGAAGAATCACACCAGGGTGATACACCAGAGGGAGTCATTGCTACATTATCTGGAGTACCAAGATTCCATACTCTTAGGGTCAGGGGAGTAGTACAGGGTCACAGAGTAGGAGTATTGATTGATGGGGGAGTAACCCACAATTTCATTGACTCCGCTTGGGTAGCCAAGAGAGGTATTCAGACTGAGAAGTTCGAAGGATTCACTGTAGCAGTAGCCGGGAACTCCAGCATGGAGTGCAACTACTGGATTCCAAAATTGAATGTCACCTTAGGTAACTATCAGATGACAGATTCCTTCTACGTAGTGGATGTATCGGATACTCATGTAGTATTGGGTGTTCAGTGGCTTTATTCTATAGGGAAATACACTACAGACTACAGGGCAATGGAAATGGAATTCCAGGGGCCAGACAACAAACGGGTAGTTTTGAGGGGCATGAACACTTATCCCCCAAAACATGTCTCGTCACAGAGAATGGAGGCAGTACTCTGACAGGATGATATAGAATGGGCTGCAGAATGTTTTGTCACCTTTATGAAGCCCCCAGAGACCAACACACAACACCCAAGTGACATTCAAACCTTGCTACAAAAACATGAAAAGGTTTTTCGGGACCTTCCATCAGGTAAACCGCCAGATCGAGGCTTTGAACACATCATTGAGCTAGAGGAGGGGACATAAGCAGTCATCACCACTCCTTACAGGCATCCCAAAAGATACGAGGATGAGATTGAGAAAACAATCAAAGAATTACTGGAGCTTGGATATATTCGGCCCAGTTCTAGCCCCTTTGCATCCTCAGTAGTATTGGTCAAGAAGAAGGATGGTACACTGCGAATGTGCATCGATTATCGAGCACTCAACAAAAAGACCATTAAGAACAGGTATCCCATCCCTAGAATTGACAAACTCATGGATGAGCTTCGGGGAGCTAAATACTTCTCCAAGATTGATCTTCGCTCGGGATACCATCAGATCATGGTAAGGGACCAAGACATCTTTAAAACCGCCTTTCGCTGTCACTATGGTCACTATGAGTTTTTGGTCATGCCTTTTGAACTCACCAATGCTCCAGCCACTTTTGAGTCATGCATGAACCACACCTTCAGAGCACAGCTACGTAAGTTTTTGCTAGTATTATTTGATGACATCTTGATTTACAGCAAAACATGGGAAGAGCATCTGGAAAACCTGGACGAAGTACTGAGCATTTTAGAAGAACATTCGCTTTATGCGAAAATGTCCAAGTGTGAGTTTGGCATGAAAGAAATGCTGTACCTAGGACACATAATCAATGCAGGAGTACAGGTTGATATGGAGAAAATCCGAGCTATCAGAGATTGGCCCGCGCCAAAAACAGTTATAGAATTGAGAGGTTTCTTGGGTTTGTGCACTTATTACCGACGGTACTTTAAGGGATTCTCCCAATTTGTAGCACCCGTCACAGATCTCACAAAGAAGGGAGCGTTCACTTGGACAGACTTAGCACACAAAACTTTCGAGGAGATGAAGGTTATTATGAGTTCCTGTCCAGTTTTAACATTACCAGACTTCTCACAACCCTTCGTAGTAGAATGTGATGCCTCAGGGGAAGGCTTAGGAGCAGTGTTGATGCAAAACCATCACCCTATTGCATTTGAGAGCCGTAAACTGAAGAACTACGAGCGCCACTACTCCATATATGACAAAGAGATGCTAGCCATCTTACATGTTCTCACAAAATTCAGGCAGTGCCTGGTGGGCAGTAAGTTCAAAATCAAAACCGATCATAACAGCCTCAAGTATTTCCTGGAGCAGAAGGAACTGAATGAGCGACAACAGAAATGGGTCATCAAAGTACAAGCCTATGATTTCGAGATCGAGTATGTAAAAGGTAAGAATAATGTAGTAGTTGATGCATTATCCAGGCGTCTCGCCTCATTATCTCTCAGTAGTATATCCATAGATTGGAGGGCACTTCTCTTAGTAGAATACTCCAAAAATAAATTCGCTTGCGAATTATTAGATGGACAAATTCAGGATGACAGGTACAAGATTGTTGATGACATCATCTATTACAAGAACAGGATATACCTCATCCCAGAATCCACATTGAGGAAAAAGATCATTCAGGCAGCACATGATTCTCCTTTATCAGGGCATTAAGGTTCCTTGAAGACCTACAGGCAGATCCGAGAGAGGTTCTCATGGAAGGGCCTCAAGGAGGAAATTATGCAGCATGTATGGGAATGTAGCATCTGTCAGCAGAACAAGATTGAGAACCTCCATCCAGCAGGGTTATTTCAGCCACTATCGATTCCAGAACAGAAGTGGAAAGCATCTCCATGGACTTTATTACAGGATTGCCCAAGGTCCAAGGGCGAGATTGTTTATATGTAGTAGTTGACAGACTGACCAAGTTTGCACATTTCTTTTCGATATCATCAGACTACTTGGTAGCTCAAGTAGTCGAGTTATTCTTCAGGGAGGTCTTCAGGTTACATGGGTTACCTAAGGCCATTGTCAGTGATCGAGATAGCAGATTCACAAGTGCCTTCTGGCAGGAACTATTCAGATTAGTGGGGACCGAACTGGCTACCAGTATGAGTTATCATCCCCAGAGTGATGGACAAACTGAAATAGTCAACAAGTGGATCGAAGGATATTTAAGGAACTATGTAGTAGGGCAGCAACGGACTTGGATCAAATGGCTACACCTAGGGGAGTATTGCTACAATACTACCTATCATATGTCTATTAGGATGACTCCTTTTAAGGCATTATATGGTTACGAGGCCTTGGACTATGCAGATTTGGCATTTGGAGATAGTAGGGCTCCTAAGGCTAAGGATTGGATACAGGACAGTCAAGACATTCCGAAAATCTTGAAGGAAAACTTATAAATAGCCCAGAATCAACAGAAGTTGTATGCCGACAAACACAGGGTTGAGCGGAGCTTTGAGGTAGGGGATTTGTTATACTTAAGGCTCCAACCTTACAGGCAGTCTTTGTAGAAAATCTGAGTTTACTGTATGCTGGTTTAAATGCACATTTCGTGGTTTTCACTTACAGCCGGTTTTGCATTGGCTGTAAGTTACTTATGAAATTTTCTGGACAATTTAAACACACAATAAAACTTCACTAACAGGCTGAAAAGCACTTTTGGACAGTCACACAATAAAAGATTTGACTCAGAGATTTTTGGCTAATCAGCCCTGGGAAAACCCACAAGGGGAAAACCAGTCAGAGAGAGAGATATTTATTATTTTCTTCAGCAAAGTACAGGACAGAAAAATGGTGAAAAATACAACTTATCTCCACCAGCAAACTTTATCCCAAAGTCTGGAAACTTGTGCCCAGCAAATCAGCCATACACCCTTCTCGATTTATGTGCCTATTAAATGCTGACCGTACAGCAATAAATGACAGCCGTACCTCCTCGAAAACAGTGCCAAATAAATGCTGTCCGTACCTCGAAAACCGTGCAGGAATTTAATGCAGCCGTACCTCGATTTCTGTGCAGTAATAAATGCTGACAGTACCTCGATTTCTGTGCCACATTAAATGCAGGCCGTACTACAGGCCGTACCCTCGATTTCTGTGTAGACCGTACAGCATTAAATGCAAACTGTCCTGTGCAATAAATGCAGTCCGTACCTTCTCGGGTTCCGTGCAAAGGCAATAAAGGCTGTCTCGATTCTCGTGCCCACCAAAATCTCTTCAGCAAACAATCTGGAAAATCGTGTCCTTCTCCCAGTCTCGACCTCCTCTCTCAGCGCTTCCTTCTCTTCTCCTGAAAATGAAAAGTGTAAACCCTTTTGCTTCCCTCATGCCTTTTTGTTTGACCTAAGTGAGTTTCTAATCCAACGGTGGAAAAGCAATCTAATCCAACGGATGAGAATCAATGAGAGGAAAAATCCCTTTTATTTATTTCTCATAAATAAAATTACTCTCACTCACTTAAATTTATCAAAAAGTGACTTTATGGTTATAAAGTCTCATTAAGTGACTTTTAATGTGAGGGTCACCTTTTTCCCTCTTTAAGTGACTTAGGCAAAATAAAGTCACCTAGGGAACATCTGCCTAGGTACAAAAACTAACACTCCCTCTTACCGAGGAAGGTGTTCCGTACCACTCCCAACTTATCTCTGAAGAAGACGAACTTACCCCTCCCCAAAGACTTCGTCAAAATGTCAGCTACTTGCTCATGAATGGAAATATGCCGAAGCTCAACTGCCCCTCTCTGAATGTAGTCTCGAATGAAATGGTATCTGATCTCTATGTGCTTTGACCTGTCATGGAACACTGGATTCTCAGAGAGCTGAATGCAACTCTGATTGTCGCAGTAGATCACCGTAGGCCTAAGCTCCTGATCAAACAAATCTACCAAAAGCTTGCGAAGCCACAGTGCTTCACAAGTAGCCTGACTGGCTGCCATATATTCAGCCTCAGCCGAACTCAATGCAACGGACCTCTGTTTCCGGCTGAACCACGACATTGTTGCCGAGCCCAGACTGAAACAACAACCGGAAGTGCTCTTCCGATCCCGCACGCAACCTGCCCAGTCTGAATCTGTAAAACCAACCAATCCGACTCCATCCGAACCCCTGTAGTCCAGACCATAGTCCACTGTCCTTGCAAGATATCTCAAAATGTGCTTTGCAGCTGTCCAGTGCACACTCCTAGGCTCAACCATGAATTGGCTAAGAGTGTTCACCGCAAAGCACAAATCTGGCCTAGTGTTGACCAGATACATCAACGACCCAATAAGCTGACGGTATACTGTGGGATCCACCAACTTGCCCTCGGAAGCATGGAGTTGCTTCCAGTTGGTGATCATAGGTGTACTCATAGGCATGCAGTCCTCCATCCTAAATCTCCTCAGAATATCAGCTGCATACTTTCCCTGTCCAAGGAAAATATGCCCAGGCTCCTGCCACACCTCCATCCCCAAATA
>LPNX010404812.1:62549-200483 GCA_001517045.1 Pseudotsuga menziesii
CCGTATCAAGAATAATTCTTCTAGCTTTGCAGTCCTTCTTATTGAAGGCTGATAAGGTTGCTGCATCTGTAGATGCAGGAATGGTGATCGGATTTGCAGTAGTGTTCCTCACTATTTCCGGCCACAACTCATTCTCTTCAAGTAACAACAAAATTCTGGCCTTCCACGGCACAAAATTCCCTGTCCCATCCAACCTATCCTCCAATCTAAGTCCTGTAGCCATCTCAACAACAACTCAACAAAGTGCTGTTC
Source organism: Pseudotsuga menziesii (assembly GCA_001517045.1). NCBI lineage: Eukaryota > Viridiplantae > Streptophyta > Pinopsida > Pinales > Pinaceae > Pseudotsuga > Pseudotsuga menziesii. The sequence goes on from LPNX010404812.1 coordinate 62,802, forward strand.
ACTGACAGAAGTAAAGTAACAAAAAATTCTGAATTCTGGAAATTACTGTGTGTCTACAAAAATTACTGTTTTCTGCCCCCTTTGCTCTGATACCATGTAGAAAATCTGAGTTTACTGTATGCTGGTTTAAATGCACATTTCGTGGTTTTCACTTACAGCCGGTTTTGCATTGGCTGTAAGTTACTTATGAAATTTTCTGGACAATTTAAACACACAATAAAACTTCACTAACAGGCTGAAAAGCACTTTTGGACAGTCACACAATAAAAGATTTGACTCAGAGATTTTTGGCTAATCAGCCCTGGAAAAACCCACAAGGGGAAAACCAGTCAGAGAGAGATATTTATTATTTTCTTCAGCAAAGTACAGGACAGAAAAATGGTGAAAAATACAACTTATCTCCACCAGCAAACTTTATCCCAAAGTCTGGAAACTTGTGCCCAGCAAATCAGCCGTACACCCTTCTCGATTTCTGTGCCTATTAAATGCTGACCGTACAGCAATAAATGACAGCCGTACCTCCTCGAAAACAGTGCCAAATAAATGCTGTCCGTACCTCGAAAACCGTGCAGGAATTTAATGCAGCCGTACCTCGATTTCTGTGCAGTAATAAATGCTGACCGTACCTCGATTTCTGTGCCACATTAAATGCAGGCCGTACCCTCGATTTCTGTGCAGACCGTACAACATTAAATGCAAACTGTCCTGTGCAATAAATGCAGTCCGTACCTTCTCGGGTTCCGTGCAAAGGCAATAAAGGCTGTCTCGATTCTCGTGCCCACCAAAATCTCTTCAGCAAACAATCTGGAAAATCTTGCCCTTCTCCTAGTCTCGACCTCCTCTCTCAGTGCTTCCTTCTCTTCTCCTGAAAATGAAAAGTGTAAACCCTTTTGCCTCCCTCATGCCTTTTTGTTTGACCTAAGTGAGTTTCTAAGCCAACGGTGGAAAAGCAATCTAATCCAACGGATGAGAATCAATGAGAGTAAAAATCCCTTTTATTTATTTCTCATAAATAAAATTACTCTCACTCACTTAAATTTATCAAAAAGTGACTTTATGGTTATAAAGTCTCATTAAGTGACTTTTAATGTGAGGGTCACCTTTTTCCCTCTTTAAGTGACTTAGGCAAAATAAAGTCACCTAGGGAACATCTGCTTAGGTACAAAAACTAACAGTCTTCGCTTAAGAAGAAAGGAGCAGAAAAGTTAAAACCTCGCTTCTATGGACCCTACAGAATAATCAGGAAGGTGGGAGAGGTGGCATATGAACTAGAACTTCCATAGGAAAGTAAAATTCACAATGTGTTCCATGTGTCTAACCTAAAGAAGACCCTTGGGCAACACATTGCTCCATCTACAGAGTTACCTCCTTTAGATGATGAGGGACTGCTGATATTGATTCCTGAACGGATCATACAGACTAGAGAAAGGAAGCTCAGGAACAGGTTAATCAGAGAGTACTTGGTTCAGTGAAAAGAACTACCACCAGAGGATGCCACCTGGGAAGGTAAACAGGTATTGCAGCATCCCAGTTTGCAGTTGCTTGAGGACAAGCAATCTTCGCTTAAATAGTGACGTACCAGTCAAAGTTCAACGAAGCTTACATATTTGGGCTATGTTTCACCTGAAAAAAGTAAGAAGTTGATCGCATGGTAACCAAATTCATTACTTGGTCTATCTAAACGGGTTACGAAAAGAAAAATACCACCCACTATTTATTGGTAGTAGTAGAAAGGTGACAAGGCGGTTCTCGATCACACATCTGATTGACGCTTAGCAGATTATGCTTCATGTTGTCTACAAGCAAGACATTTTTAGCTAGGGAGTTTTTGCTTCCAAGCTTCACTGTACCCTTCCCTAATATTTTTGCTGAATTGTTGTTTTCGAAAGAGACAAATCCTTTATCCTTTTCAATATTGACAAAAACACTTTTGTTACCTGTCATATGCTTGGAGCAAACGCTGTAAACATTCCATTCACCAAAGCTATTGTTTTGAGCTTGAAGAGCAATTCCACATTCGTAGTTGTCCTTGCGTTTGATCCATACCTTGTTGGACACTTCCTCATTTCTTACTGTTGGTACCTTCATTATGCAATTTCTGGCTATATGTCCAAAGTTGTTACACTTGTAACATTCTATTTCTGATCTCAAGGGACCAAACTTGTTACTGTACTATGGTCGTTTGAGGCTTGCAGGGTTATACCTTGTTTCAAAGTTTCTTCTTTGAAAACAGTTTACAGCTTTGTGTCCAAATATATCACATGTAAATCAATACCCATAAAAGAAATATCCATACCTAGGAACCATAGTTACTGGATTCGACCCTAGGCCTAACCGCACCCAAATCGGATTCTCGGATTCTTCCACCTCGTTTTGACTAATATAAAGTTGTTTACATAGGATAATTAAGGTTAATTAGGGTTAGGGTTGTGAATCCCCGATTTCTAATTTTGGGATGATTGTCGCACCTGTATCAGATTCTTTAGCCGATTCCGATTGGACCCACGGTTCGTGTAACCTTGCTGGGAACAGATGAAGGAGCTGTTCTTCTGAGATCTTGTCTTTCTGCTGGCCTTCCTTTTGGTATGGGTTGTTCTGGTTGGCATTTGATCTCGTCTTCATTGGTGGAGTCCTTGACAACTTCTGCATAACTTCTTGGCTTTTTTCTTTACTTGTCGTCATTGAGCTTGAGGCATCATTGATATTTTGCTTGTATCCTATAACAGTTTTATCAGAGAAAGGCTTTTGATTGCTGATAATCTATTCTAGAATCTTGGAGTTGTTTTCATAACTCTTGTCGATATCTGTCGTCTGTAATTTTGTCTTCAGAGATACTATCTCAGCCTCACGATTTTCTTTTTCCTTCACACTTGCCATCAACTGTTCAGTAAGAGAGTCTTCGATTCTTTTGGGTTCTTCCAGTTTAACCTTTAAGTCAACAATGATTTGTTCAAACCTTTGTGCCTCTTCCTTAAGTACCCTGTTCTCCTTCCTGACTTTCTTCAGCCCTTTTAAGGCGCTTGTAAGTTCTGCATTCAAGATCTACTTCACCTTCATCTTTGGATTCTTTATCACCATTAGGATCCTCATTTGAGTTTATTGCCATAAAGAGTACCTTATCTGGTTCGCCATCATCATCAGAGTTATTGCCACTGTCATTGTCGAAGTCACCATTGGATGAGCTGTTGTCCTTTTTTGTATAGAGACTTTTCTTCTTTGCAAACTTCCCTCTGTTCTTATTGTTGTAATTATTGTACTTCTTGTAGGGTTTGACGCTGTCATCTTCATCACTATCTGAGTTCTTTGCATATGGACATTTAGAAGCAAAATGACCTATCTTTCCACCTGAAAAACATTTAAGAGGTAACTTACCTTTGTATTTCCTAGTGCCTCTCTTCAATTTCCGAACAAAGTTAGCTATTTCTTCATCTTCAGATTCATCACTTGTTGGCTTGTCCTTTGTTGATTTGTTCTTCCCAGCTTGTTTGGAGGAGACCTTGAATGTTGCTTCCTTTATTGACGTGTTTTCGTCTTCAATTCTCATTTTGTAAGCCACAAGAGTCCCATGCAGTTGATCTACTGTCATAGTCTTCATATTTGTTCTTTCTTCTAGGGTAGAGATCTTGGGGTTGAACCTTTTGGGAAGAGTTCTTAGAAATTTTCGAACAACTATGGCGGCCTCAACTTCTTCTCTCAAACCGCTGATGGTATTCACAAGTTGATCAACTCGAAGAATATAGGCTGCTATGTCTTCGTCTTCATTCATCCTTAGTTGTTCAAATTGTCCTCTGTATGTTTGAAGTTTGACTTCCTTGACTTTGCTATCTCCTTCATATATGGTTTGGAGTTTGTCTTGCAGAGGGGCAATTCATCACTTTGTTGAAGACATATTCATCTATAGCACCTAAAAGATGATTTTTGGCCTTTAAGTTGTTGTTGTATTGAGCCAACTCAGCTGCATCTGTTGGTATGGTCTGTGGTATTTTGTACCCCTTTTCGATACTTTGCCATATTTCTATTCCTTGAGCTTCTATGAAGGCTCTCATCCTTATGCTCCATAATGCATAGTTGCTCCCATCAAACAAGGGTGTTCCATTTTTGCTTTGTTTAGCAAATTTGCCCATGACTGCCTTCCAGCTGTTAGACTGTTTTGAAGGAACTTGCTCTGATACCAATTGTTGAAATACCGAGAGGGGGGGGGGGTTGAATCAGTATTTGTACTATTTAAAATTTTAATCAAGAGCAAGTTGCTAATCACCAATCATAGCATATCATCAATGTACACAAAAAAAATAAGATGCATAGTACTCAATGTTTTTGACGTGGAAACCCAAGTCCCGGGGATAAAACCATGGAAGCCTTTTTAAAAAATAAATTTGACCCAGCAAGAGCTGGGGTAAACAAATTTAATACAACTTTAACAACTACTACTGGAAGGGGCTACAACCTCTTAGGCTTCTTCAACTACAACTGACAAGTTGCTACAACAACTTAACTCACAAGATTGTGAGCCCTAGCACCACCCTACCAGCCTGAAGAAAAAGAGGGCTGAGCCTGTGGACCTGTAAAAAACCAATCACCAAACATGCTGCTGGTAATCTCTTCTCTCTGATCTCTGCCAAGTCATCACTGTATACTGATAAGTCATTTCACTGCCATACACTACTCATGTACATCATTGTACACCTCATCATACACAATTACTGAACAAGTAATTCTGCTCTGCTTTCACTGAACATAAGGCATGCATCGTCATGCATCATTATCATAGGTATGCATCATCATCGTAGGGTATGCATCCTCATCATCAAATATGCATCCTCATCCTCTCTGTGTGCACCGTGTATGCATCATTAACATCAAGTATACATCATAGTGCATAGGAGAGCATCATTACACTATGGTATGCATGTACATCATATTGTATAGGAGTGCATCAACATCATAGAGTGTACATCACATGCATTATTATCATAAAGTGTATCATATTATAGCATAAAGGTATGCAACATCATCATCATAGCCTCCATAATGACTTCAAATATATATACCGATATATAGGCTCACATACTAAGATCAAAGATTAACTCTATCCATGAGAGACATGTGCCATCATAAGAGAAACCCAAAAGCATGAACCATACCTTTTTTGAGATCACAAGATGAAGAAATAATAGACAAACCAAAAGAAACTCTAGATCATGTCATCGCATATCACTTGTAATAAGCTTTCCAACGAGCCAATAATTTTGTAATTCCGGTTCAGTATGAGAAAGTTATGCCAATTTTAGTGAAGATGCCCAAAAATTTGTCCTCCACAAAGTTTCGCACTTTTCTACAAGAGTTGCGAAATACCAAAGAGAGACTTGATTGATGAACAAATGAAATGTTTGATATTCTATTTATATAGGTCATGAAGGAAAGTTAGTATCTCAAACTGGGCTGACATGCAATTCAAAATTACATAATTAAATTCTCTTTTGTTTGGTCCGCTGACCCAAAAAGGTGGGGTACACCAACTTCAAAAATTCATATCTCTTCAACCGTAAGGAGTTAGAAGATGCTCCACATATCAACGAAAATGTCTTGACGAGGACCATCTCCCTATGATGGGTTTATTTGGAAATTCTTGGTCTAATACCTTTAAATTCTTCAATTTGTTCAGGTCTTCAAAGATTCCACACATAAAGGTGCCAACGACCATGTTACATTATGCATAAGTTCTAAGGTCAAAGGATTCAATGGACATCATCAAAGGCATGAGGGATTCAATGGTATTCACATCCACATACTTAACGTCAACAAGGAGGAGGTCTGTACCATATACTCATCATATCAAGGGTATCAAGGACCTCAACACCACCAATGTGTGTGGGTGCCTAGACTTCTCCTAGGGTACCATGACCTCATTAAAAACACAAATGACCACATAATGGGTCATTTGGACCCTTTGAAGTTCTACACTTCTTCAACCCACCAAGGACTCTTTCTAGGGTACTAGGGCATAGGTTGTGGTACTTGGGAATCCAGAGAAACAACTAGGGAACCATAGAAACAAATTAGGGGAACTTAAACGCTTTAAATGGTGCATAAGGCTTTTAGCATTGCCTTAAGGGCTCCAAGAGCTTCAGATTTGGGCTTGGACAAGGTCAAAAGGTCTCCTTTGACATTGACGAACTTCTAACCTTGAAGGGCTTCTCAAGGGGCACCAAGACACACCGACACACACCTGTTGGCATCAATGACAATTTAGTCAACAACATCCACCCATCAGGTTTCGAGAGATGCCATGATAGAAGAGTACAATTCCATCATGAAGAATGATGTGTGGGAGGTTGATCTGAGAGCAGAGGGGAAGTCAGTTGTGACTTCCAAGTGGCTGTATAAGATAAAGCATGTTGCGGATGGCAACATTGAGAAGTACAAGGCTCGGTTTGTAACGCGGGGGTTCTCACATGTTGAGGGAGTTGACTATGAGGAGACTTTTGCGCTGGTTGCTCGTTATTCTTCCATCAAATCAGTGATATCCATAGTAGCAGAGATGGGTTGGAAGATCCAACAGATGGATGTGAAGACTGTATTTCTGAATGGTCTTTTGCAGGAGGAGGTGTATCTGGAGCGGCCACAGGGCTTTGAGGTGCATGGGAGATATTCACATGTATGCAGGATGAAAAAGGCCTTGTATGGGCTGAAGCAAGCTCCTCAAGCTTGGTATTCGAGGATTGACTCATACTTGCTTTCGATTGGGTTCTAAAAGGGCGAGGTTGATCCCAACCTGTATTTCATTGTGGTTGGAGGTGGACCGCTCATTCTTTTTGTATATGTTGATGATTTGTTTATCACATGGGAGGAGCACCTGATTGCATCCTTCAAGAAAGATCTTGCTTCAGAGTTTGAGATGACTAACCTTGGGCTAATGCATTATTATTTGGGCATGGAGGTATGGCAGGAGGATGGACATGTTTTCTTAGGGCAAGGAAAATATGCAATTGATGTTCTGAAAATATTTCAATTGGAGGGTTGTAGACTGATGCCCACACCTATGATCACCAACTGGAAGAAGCTTCATGCTTGTGAAGGAGAGTTGGTTGATCCTACCTTATACAGGTAGCTCATTGGTTCATTGATGTATCTGGTTAACACCAGACCAGATATATGTTTTGCGGTGAACACTCTCAGTCAATTCATGATGAAGCCCAGGGAGTGCACTAGGTAGCCGCAAAACATGTCTTGAGATATATTGCTGGGACAATAGAATATGATCTGGACTACAGGAGGACAGATGAACTGCGTTTAATTGCCTTCACAAATTCAGATTGGGTAGGTAGTGCATCGGATCGGAAGGGCACTTTTCGGTTGTTGTTTTAGTTTGGGCTTGACAGTAGTGTCATGGTTCAACAAAAAACAAAAGTCCGTTGCTTTGAGTTCTGATGAGGCTGAGTATATGGCAGCGAGTTTGGCTAGTTGCAAGGCATTGTGGCTTCGCAAATTGATGGTTGACTTATTTGATCAAGATTTGAGGCCTACAACTATATATTGTGATAATTAGAGTTGCATCAGGCTCTCTGAGAATCTAGTATTCCATGACAGGTCTAAACACATAGATATAAGATATCACTTCATCAGAGATTATGTTAAGAGGGGAGCTGTTGAGTTACAGTACATATCTACTGAGGAGCAAGTGGCTGACATTTTCACGAAGTATTTGGGAAGAGGAAAGCATTTTCATTTCAAAGATAAGTTGGGAGTGGTGAAGAACAACTTCCTCGGTAAGAGGGAGTGTTGAAGAAATTGCCAAGGAAGTGTTTGTTCACCTTGTAATGCCTTGGGGTGGACATGAACACTTAAAAGTTGTGGTCCCTAGTATTTTTTTAAAGTGAGAATGATTTTATGTTTATAACGTGACTTTAAAAAGTGAGTTGAGTTATTAAATATTTTAAATGTGACTTTATGAGAATTAAAAAGGTGGGTGAGTTATAATGTTTCATTTATTATTTAAAAGTGAATTAAATGCTTTTAATGAGAAAAGAGAAAAGCTTGTGTGTGACACAGGTGAGCAGTGAGTTCAACCACATAGAGAGGGCGACTCAGTGCATGAGGGTGGTGAATCAGAGCATGAAAAGAGAGGGTGCATTCTTGAGAAGAGAGTGCTCAACTTCTTGGAGAAGAGAGGGTGCAACTTCTTGAGAAGAGAGGGCACAACTTCTCGGTGGACCTCTAGTTATAGAGGTAATTGATCATCTTTTGAGTTTTGTGTCTCGATTTTTCTTGTGCTCTTGGATGTTGTCAAATCTTTCATCAAACAAGTTATCCAAGGTGTTAAGAGGCCTTAACTATCAACTAAATCAGGCTTTTTCCTAATTTCCACATCAAATCCCCCCTGGGTCTTGACATGGCTATCATACGCTTAACACCTTCAACTCGGATCAATATAATTAATTTAGTAAGAAAACACTTTTGTGGGATCGTTTTTTATTGCATTTAAAACTTGTCCCATTTCCAAAGTCCCTCTTGTTATATATCTAAAGTATCTAGGGTTTATAGATCAAGTCGCTTGAAGTTCATATCTTTTATCTTTTCCAAGTGTCTTGTCTTCCCACTAGTCTATCTAGGCTAGCAAGGGTCTCCCCCTTTGCTATGCAGTAGCATAAAGCGACAAGAATCTCTTTCGGTGTTACAACCATCTTATTAAGTGGTGATTGGGAATCTTGAAGTGTCATCGGTTTAGCTTCTCTTCCTCTACCATCCCGAATATGATACCTTTTAGTGGCAGCTACAACTTTGGTGATAACATGAAGGTTCTCTAGGGAGATGGTCACTTACTGGAGAAGGCGAGATGCCTCTGGAAACCAACCACTCGCATGACCTATGGGGTGATCTGAAGCGAGTACCTCTGAGGAGTAGAGTGCAAGGTAGGGGTATCTCTCTTTCTCGATGGCAGTCTCTGAAAGATCTGATTTTTTGAAGAAAAGAGACCAAGCAAAAGATGACCTCAAGGGAGAAGGGGTGGACACCGAATTCTACCTAGATAATGGGCTGCGGAACAATTCACTTGATAAATGTACATCATCATGAATCATTTCTCCAAACCAATCTTGTGCAGCCAAGATTGGGCCTCATGTGTTGAGGCAGAGAGACTGAGTTGGACTCCGTAAGTTGGAGTAGATTCTTAGGTTGGACCTAAGGAAGACTAAGCCTTCAGCTATAAAGGTTATTTCTCATGTGTTGAGGTGAATGCTTTGATTTATCAAAGTGATGATGTAAAGTCTTGTTGTACAAGGCTTCGAACTTGTGTGTATATCAAGTCATGATTCTCATATGGACCTCCAGTTAAAGTAGGTACCTATGAGGTAGACCTCCAGTTATAGAGGTAATTGATTCTCATGTGAACCTCCAATGATAGTAGGTATCCATGGGGTGGGCCTCCAGTTATAGAGGTCAAATGCTTTGCATGTTGAAGCATAAATGTTATGTGATGTGTTACTAACCTTGGTCCTCGATTGCTATTAAGTCTCCATTAGAGATTATCTACCTTGAGAGTGAATTACTTTAGCATATGACAAGAGTAATATAATATGATCATAGCATGTGAGAATTCTTTTGAGTATAATGTGATATGATAGATAATTAAAGTTAACACATATAGACCATGCAGTAAAAGTTAAAGAGATAAACATAGAGATTAAAAGAGAATTCGAATTGCCTATGAAAAGACTAAAGTGAACTTGAAATTGTAAGCTTCAGTTAAAGCAACAATATGTGCTTCGGTTAATTAAAAGAACTCACAGTGATCATTCCAAAGTAAATCAATCAACATGATTCAGTTAATATTAGTTAACTAAGTGTTAAGAAACATGAACTAGCTAACTAAAGTGTTTATATTTGAGTTGACCTAAAAGACGACACTTAAGTTAATCAAAAGATGACACTTAAGTTAATAAAGTGTTTGCATGATGACACTTGAGTTAAAGCACAATGACACTTATGTTAGCCTGTTAACTAAGTGATCAAACATTCGGTTAGATGTTGAGTTCACTCTAGAGTCAGTTGAGCATCGGTTAATGTCAAAGATGAAAGGCATGGCGCATATGTTGTGCATGATGAAGATTTCAATGTAAGGAATTATTATTCCATGAGGGTAATTCACAATTGTAGTGCATGTGTGCACAATTCCGATGCAACCATTCGCTATTGTATGCAAGGCTGTGATTTTGACTTGTTATGAATGTGCTAGGCACATGGTGAGTTCATACAATGGATTATTATTCTCTATTGCTCAGTGTTCTTTGTTATCTAGCACCCGGGGTGCTAAAGACAATCTGTTAGTGTAAAAGCCATTCTCTTCGATCTATCATAAATATACTCTGAAGAATTGCTGGGTTTTTCATCCTCATTATTTTGAGGGTTTTCCCAGGGTACATTTTGTTTTGTGGATGAGTGATTTATGTGATTGAATGTTCCCTTGATTCCAGTGTTCAACATTTCTGCAATTGAAGTTTTAAAGTTCAAAGATCTTCATATTTGCTAATAAATTAATAGCGCTTGTTTCAGAAGATGCGCCTAAGAAGTAATGTCTGAACTCTCTTCGTTTGGGCTTAGTCTGTTTGTATCAAGATTTGTCCCCGGATCTCAGAGGCATAGAGGACAGTGGATCTAATGACCGCCTCCATGAGATAGAGTTCGGATGAGATGTCCTGGAATTGGTTCTGGAAGTATTGTCTCTTAATGAGGGCTAGGGAAGTGTATCCTTTGTTGAGTCGAGGCTGGATGGCCTGTTGCATGCCAAAACGAGGATTGTGAATTGTATTGCTAGGTAAAGGTAAGATGTGGTGATCTCGATTTGATTCCTCGGAAGTAAAAATGTAACTCTGTAATAGAGCCCTTCGATGCATTGAAGACCATAACCTTGGTTTTACCTAGGTCGACTGTCAACTATCGAAGGCCAGAAAAGTTGGACAAGGTATCAAATTTTCTTTGTAGGCCCTCAGGAGTAGAGGTCAGCAACATTAAGTCATATACAAAAGGGAGAAGGGACATCAACATTTGATGTAGAAGGAAACCATCACCCTCTTGGATGTGCTCATGGAGGAAAGACTCCAACTCGTCAATATAGATCCTGAAGAGGGTCGATGAGAGGGGACACCCTTGCTTTACCCCAATGGTACTCTGGATGAAGTTGGAAAGGCCATGTGCCATCTCGAGGCGACCCACAATTGACTTGTACAATCTCATGATAGCAGCTAGGAGGGTCTCAAATATGCCAATCTCAAATATCTCAATTATGCCAATCTCGCGGAGTCTTTGGAATAATGCCTCCCTCGACACTGTATCAAATTCTTTTTGAAAGTATGCAAAGCAACTATAAACTTTCGAAGAGCAATGATGGGCCTCCTTAATAATGGCTCAGGGTATGAAGATGTGATCAGTCGTTTGGTAGTTCGGGCATAAACCGACTTGTCCTCTGACCTTGAGATGTCGACTCTCTAGCTCTTTAGAAAGCCACTGATGTAAGACCGGGGCATAAAGCTTAGAGAATAAATGGCCCTCCATGATAGACCGATAATTGTTCAGATCAGAGCTACTCCCCGACTTGTGGATTGGATGAATAATGTGTCTTGCCCAGGTAGGGGTAAGCCAAAACAAATCACATGGTTAAATAGATCAACAATATAGGACTGAAGAGATTGGATGCCATGCTTCAGGAATTCTTCCTAAAGACCTTCCTTGTTTGCTGATTTGTTGGTACCCATAGCTTTGACTGAAGAGATCAACAAAATAGGACTGAAGAGATTGGATGCCATGCTTCAGGAATTCTGCCTAAAGACCTTCCTTGTTTGTTGATTTGTTGGTACTCAAAGCTTTGATTGCTCTCTTGATGTCCCACTCGGAGAAAAGGTGGCATGAAGAGGGAGAGGGGATACAAAATTCCTTCGGTGGAGGGAGAAGTGGTGTCGCTTCTCCCGAAGGGCTTGAGATGGTGTCCCATTGACCTTGAATTGGAGAAAAAGAGTAGAATTTGAACCAAGCCAAGCTCTCTCTAGATTGATATCATGTAGGTCCAAAGTCTTCGGAAGGAAGGAAACTTTTGTTTGCAAGGTGTTTGGATGTGGTGTTGGAAATGAAGGGTGCCCCCTCCCCACCTTTAGATTTAGCTCCTTTGCCATCCTTGTGCGCTTATCATTAAGCTTGGCCTACACTTACTCCTCAGTTGCATTAAGTGGGGGGGGGGTCTTGTTTCTTCCCCGACGAACCTATGTCCAAGATTTGAGTTGAACCCTTATTCCTATTGAGAGTGAATCTCATCCTACTTGTTCTCAAGGTCCATAAGTTTTTGATGTAATGAGTCGCAAGGTGGTTGGAGGGTTTCCTGTTCTTGGGCATCCTGAACCAGTTGTTTGGGAATAAGATTAAATGGTCTTCACTTTAGAAACCCGATTTTTGTGGTTGTGAACCTTACCTTGTAATTGGTCCACCCATGATTAAATCCTGAATTTGTACTCCCTGTAGCTACACAAATTTCTATGCAAAATCCTTGAGATGATTTGCCCAACATCTTGGAACCTGGCTCGTATCCATGCTGTTGCCGCCTCTTACGCACTTGGGGTTAACGCAACATAAATCTTCAAGCTGCTTGGTGCGTCCTTGGGAGCAAGTCTTGAGTCAAGTATTGTCACTTGATCTTGACTCCTTCGTTTAGGCTTAACTCCTAATGAATCCAAGGGGATTAGACCCTATTAATGTTACTAAGGCTTTAGGTGCTTAATTGTTTTGGCTGAAAAATTGTCGTTTAGGAGTTTGAAGGTTAATATATTGATCAAAACATTTGCACAATGAAATCAACTATACAACATATATGAAATAGAATAATCACGACAAAATATAGATTAACTGAATGAAGCAAATAATAAATATTAGAGACTAGTGCTGTGGAGTCAAAGCAAATGTTGTTGTAAAGTAAATGTTTTGCAATTGTGTTCTTGGTCAATTGTATTATTAAAAGATGAATTGATTAAAGGATAGAGGCGATTCTCGATATACTTGATTGTACAGGGAATATGTCCGGATTTTGGGAAAAGTGGCTTCACACGGGAAAATGTGGGCTAGATGGAGTAGTGGGGGGGTGCTCAACACTACATCATCAAGGATGTAGCCTAACGGGACCCCACAGTCACTTTCTAGTTGTTCCCGATTTCCTTGAAGAATTTGCCCACTATTCACCAAACTCGTTTACGTCGGATATTCATAATGTTTAGGGGATGCTAATTTTATTAATGTGAGTTGATTAAATTAAATCTGATGAATTAATTAATGCTCACTTCCGCTCTTGATATCACCAAGTATCAGACAAAGCTGCGAGGGGTAGAGCATACACGTAAGAAGCAATTGTTTATTCCAAATTAAAAAAAAGGCAAAGTACAAAACGATACAACCCTTCTAGGATGGATTGTGTGCTTGTGTAAATATAATCGAACTTGTGAGACTAATTACTAGACTATTATTTTCTTTTCCCTTTCAATACTAGGAGAAATTGTCGTGGGTTAGTGTTCTTTACAAAAGCTGATAAATTTAAATCAACTTTAAACTAAAATTACTTATAAAAAAGTATACAGCTTGTTAAGATGATTGTGTTTGTGTTAATTAAGAACAACAAGATAAACAAAAAAATCACTTCACGAAAAGAGACACTGCGAATCCCCTCAGGGGGGATGGGGTGTGGGCGCTGTGTAGCCTGCTTGCACTTTTTATTATTAATTATTACAAGATTAGAGATGCTTGTGATCCTTTGAAAAATAGGATCACTAAGCTTACAATTTTTGGAAAATTTTATTAGAAGAAGGCAGGAGAGTCCAGGGTGCTCCAGATGGCCTAAAAGTTCAAATTTTCACCAGAGTCTCTTCCTATCTGTTCATCGATGCTGCAAAAACAAGCAGCTATTTGTTATGAAAGATGCCCCAAAACACTTTAAAAGTGTCTTTGGACAGCCCTTAAAAAATTGCAAAAATTAGACTAAGTTAAACTATGATAAAAACAAGTAAAGGAACTAAGGAAAGCAAGCTTTCCTTGGGATCTTGGCTTGCCTGTTGGGGCAGCCAATTAAAACACTTTAATTTCTGGTAGATAGTTAATTAAATATCAGCATACTAACTTCTTTTTCAAATCTTTAAAATTCACTATTAGATGACTTGAAAAATGAGAAGCTAGCTATGTTAGATCTACAAAAAAAAAGCTTCAAAACCAAGATTTAAACATATATATCAGATCTGAAATAAGATTTAACTTTAAGAATAGAGAGAGATCTGAAAATTAAAAGGACCAGTTGTTGAAGTTGTATACCTTGGAAGTTGTTCCCCTTGGTGACTTTTGCCTAAGTCACTAGGAAAAAGGGGTCATGTCACATGGACTTTATATTAATGACTTGAGATGAGCATTAAATGCACTTAAGTGATTAAAGTGTACTTTAAGTAAAAATTTAAAAAGTGAGTGAATTAAAATTTAATTTTTGGAGAAAAATGATTTTATCACAACTGTTATCACCTGCCTTGTAGTTTCTTGTGTGAGGTGGATCCAGGATGGATGGTAGAGGGGCAAGCAACTAAGGGGTGGAACCAAGACTGCCTAGACTCCCAAATGGATGGTTGTCACACCAATCAAGGCAGCCTTCACTTTATGTTATCCAAGTCCAAGACAACAACGGGGGAGACCCGGATCTGCTCCCGACAGGAGAAATCATACCTAGACACCAGAACAGATCAAATGGGGCTTTGAGGTACGTAAGGTGCAAGGTAAATGGAAACCCTAGCTCTAGGGTTTAGGTACTAGCAATTGATGGGGATGACCATTGTCTTGGGAAACGTAACTGTGACAGGGTGAGCAAAGACAGAGTTGGGATTGTCTAGTACCAAGGAGACAGACTTAGTGAAAGATAGGTAACTTGAGTTATCAATGAATGTTGGCAAAGAGAATGGGAGTAAGCTCAATTTAGGGCTAGCGCTAGAGATAGGAGACTAGTGCCTTTAATGCATTGGGCAATGGAGTCAACATCAACACAATGTTTCAGTGAACCCACCTGGGATATACCCTAATCTATGGACCCAGAAAAGGATTTGGCCCGGAAAATTCAGGTTACAGGAAAACCAGCTCAATGGAGGGCTAGCGCTAGGGCTTGGAGAGGCAGATTTGCAGTTCTAGAGTCACCAGGATGCTACCAACTCAGCGTTGAAGGGAAATGAGATTAGGGTAGCCTGATCTACAAACCCAAGTTAGAAAATTTTAGTAAAGATTAGATTTGGAAAAGTCAAAATCTGATGAGGGTGGCTAGGGGGGTGAAAACCAAATTTTCAGATCTAGGGCAACCTGGAAGGAACTAGCTCAGCGTTGGGGGTGTTCTGGAATGCTCAAGCCCTGATCTATCAGCCTAGCCTGTCAGATTTCAGAAAAAGTAAATTCCGGAAAAGTCCAGTTTTCAGTGAGGGCGCTAGGGCTGTTTCAGTCAAAAACTCAGATCTAGGTCAAACTGCCAAGAATCTGGACAGCGTTGAGGGTGATTTGGACTGTGTGGGACCCGATCTATCTGTCTGTGAAGTCAGAAATCAGAAAAGGTCAAAACCCTAGCAGGTCAAATTTTCAGTGGGGGTTTATGCAGTTTTCTGGATAAAAATCAGATCTAGGTCAAACCAGTAGGAGTTTGACCAGCGTTGCAGTAGATTTAATGAAGGGGAGGCCCGGTCTATGAAACCTAGAAGTGGTTTGGCCAAAGATCGAACGATTCCCAGATTTATTGCTTTTTAGGGTTTTTAGTATTTTAGGAGTTTTCAAAAAATTTGAAGTAAAGCAAGGTACAATGGATTAAGATCTGAAGAGAAGAGACTTACCTGTTAGATCCTCCCTGGAAATGCTTGTAGAAGTCTTTAACAGTGATGATCCTTGCTATCTCGATCAATTCTGGAAGATCCAAGTGATTTCTATGAAGGATGTAAGCCACAAGCCACCAATGCGCCCCCTATCCTGCATGAGCAAACGTCAACAATATCATATTTGCCAATACAAGATAAAGAAACCAAATGCTACAAGAAAGTAAAACGAAGTAATCATAGATCACAATGAAACTAATGAAAACCCCCTGATCCAAGACGAAGAAAACCGAGCGGGTTGAGGTCCCCCTGCAAAAACGCTCCAGCCAAAACGCCCTCCTGTAGGCAAAACAATGACAGCAGAAAAATATAGATCTCACAAGAATTTCCACAATGCTAGGAAGCAGAAGACTATCCAATCACCATTTGAGAACATCAGATGCAAAGCAGATCCAGAAAATATCCACAAAAAAGTCTTTCTATTATTCAGATTCAAGAGCCAAAGACCCCTTACAAATGAGAAGCTCTCTCCTTTAAATAGAAATGAGAGAACCACAATCATAACCGAATCCTAACCACTTTCAAAATGAGTGGTTAAGATTAAAAGATAAAATGTTCTAATCCATGGTTGAGATGAGCTCAACATACAATACATGGATCAATATAACCATAAAGTACCAAAGTGGACTAAATCACCCATAAAAAGGGTAACCCACTCAACAAGAAATAAATGAAGCACATGGTGGGTCCAAGGAGTGTTTGACTAACTCCCTCTGGGTGTCCCCATGGCACAATAAAATAATATAATAATTTAATTCTTTGACTTTGTGCCTCATTAAGGAAATCGTGAGCCTCCCAAAAGCTCCAGAAAATAATATAAAAATGCCCAAAAATAGGTGTGGGCCCAATCAGGTGCTGCAACTGCTGGAGAAGGTATGGAGGACATCACTCTTATCATTGTGACTCATCCCATGTCATTTCCTTGCCTCAGTAGCCCAAGTCAATTTCTTCAATAGCCATTTAATCATTTTTTAATCTGCCTCGGGAAACGTGATCCTGCCAAAACAGCCTCCTAGGGTGCCTGCGTTGTCAAACTGAGCCCACCAGGCTCTCTAGGATGGGGGTACTATGGTACAAACAAGTGGCTGCACCCCCTATGCCCATACAACGCCTTAGGAGATCCAACTAAAACATCTCCTTGCTCAGACATATCAACCTGTGAAGAAAAACTGCATCAGAGAGGCAGAATGAGCCTGATCATATCTGCAATTGCTTGGAACTAGAAATAAACTCTCATTAGACTCAGAGAATCCAAATCCATCTAAGGTGTATACTCATACCCCTCACAGGTCTCTATCTGATCATCAATCATATCCAATAAACAATATAACCATCTGTAAATGATTAGACACCAATAATAACTGAAACTGTCATCCATCTGCTGCAAGTGTTAAAAGGCTAAGACATGCTCTACAACTCATTCAAGCAACAATCACAAGAAGTAACATTCAAGTCACTGGCGGTACATCAACCAATACATATATAAGACTTAATTTATTATTACTCGGATTGACTTTCAGGACTATACTCACTTCATAGTTGTAGTCAATTTGCTAGTGAAGGGTGAAGGATGAAATTTACAAGGCTAAAGCAAATGATGACTTCCTGCTCAACATCATAACACTTTGGATAATGGAAAGGGAATACTCACTATAACAAATGTCGGACAAACAACAACACAAGGAATGGCAGTGTCTCACAAATGGGTGAGTTGTTTAGAGAGTGCTTATTCAACTTAGGCATCTAGGATCATCATTTTATTCCATGGCCTTTTTGGCCTATATGACCCTTTGGGACTTCACCAGTGCTTAAACGCACAGCTGATTGCAGCTTTCATCCGGGACATATTTATTTTTATAAGGTCAGCAATATTTGGATATAGCATATTTTTAATCATTGCTTTTTTGGACCTTTTCTTATACTCTTCAAGGAGTATTTTAGCATTTCATTGCTCTTGCCCTCTTTACATATGTTAAGAAACACAGTTTTATAATTTTCATTTTCCATGGGTGCATATTCAATATTTTCAATACAGGTAGTACATGAGCTTTCAGTTTTAGCCAACAACATCTCAAGTGACCAGGGAGAGTTCTGCACAGTGCCAAACATTGGGACAACTGACCAGAATGATTTAGGCATACAATCCAACTTACCAAAGGCAAGTTTTGTCACCAACTCAGAGCCGAGACACAATATAAACAGGGAGGCTTGTCCAACAAAGTTCTAGTGAGGAAAAAGGTCCTCCATGCCATAAGTCAAGAAGTCAGTCGGGTTGAAAACTAAACTGGAAGGTAATGGATGGGTGGAGATACTGAATGATGAATCCAACACTAGCAAGCCAAAAAAATGGTGGGAATGACTACCTCTATTCTCCCTAAGGAGGGTAAAACCAATGAGTATAGATCAAGAACTTCCAAGTCTAAGTAGCGACATCAATACATAATACAAAATACATCCAAGTCCATATAATTATGACCGCCAGATCATGACACCACATGTTAATACATGTCACAAAAATGAGTATAAGAGCAATGATAACCATAACACAATATAAAAAGCTAAGTCATAATCATGCAATATAATCCATCTGAAACACCATTTGTCCAATGAGAAAGTATTGATATAAAATTGGGCATCAATAACTGCTCTGTAATGACTAAATGGCTACATTGGTCCTCAAATCTGAGTGTCATGAGACTCAGTCCTGACCTGGGAGAGTACAATAGTCCACTAATACAATAATGATCCGTCAAAACTGCTCATCTCAGCATCTCATATGTAAGAGGTCTGGCTGAAAAATGTACTGTGTCTGAAAAATAGAATATGGTAGCCTGGCTACTATATATGTGATAACAACAACCACTCATCTATTCTAATTTGGGCCCTTGGATTAGATGACCTTTCACTCACCCATCCAATTTTACCTAAAAGACAACTTTCCATGGGAAGAGGCACTAATCCATTTTTTGAGAGAGACTCGATTTTTCTGGGAAGGAGAGAAAACACAACTGAAAGAGTTTTTTTCTAGGCACGAATTTCAAGGTGAATATAAAGTAGGTTATTGGCACAATTCCTAATGCATCTGGCACAGAAAACGAGAAATGTATTTTTGCATTAATTGCAACATACATCACCGTACAGTTCAGGCCGTACAATACAGTACGCTTTTCTTCTGTAGGTGGGCACGCAAATCGAGGAGGCAGTTTTATGGGTTTGTGTAAATTTCCAGATTTGCTCAGGCATGAATTTTGAGGTGTGACCGTACAACTAGGTACAAAAAGGACCGTACAACAGGCACAAATTTCGAGAAAGATTCTGCTAGTCTATACAGTCTGTTAATTACACTTTGGCACGATTTTCAAGGCATTGGGCAAAGATAAGTTGGTTTGAAATTTTGTCATTAATGTTGTCACTTGAATTTTGACTGAAATAAAAATTCCTCTCTCACTGTCTAACAGGTTTTCCCTGGGCTATTTGCCGAAAAATCCTTGTCTAAAAATTTCATGGAGAGCAAATTTTTAATTATTTTCTGCTTGTAAAAGGTGATATTCATTTCAGTGTTGTAAGTCTGATATTTTATATGAAGTTGCAGCAGTCATTCATATGTGGGTTGGGCATTAAACTTTTTTTAACTCGACTTGAAACCGGGTTTGGGTGGATACCAAAAGTTTACATCGATAACCAAGAAATTTAAGTTTTTAAAGGTAGAAGAAGTGAGAATAGACTCCAATTTTTAAAGAAAAAGGATAGCCAACTATGCTTGCAACCCAACAAAGTTATACGAAAGGAACAAAAGGAACTGAAGATGGATGAAGAAGTAGTTGAGCTCAACTTCCTCCTTCAATCACCTATTCTGCATTGTCACAAACACTTTACAAAGCAAGATTAATTCTAGAATGTATAATAAGAATAGACAAGAAGGGCATTAATACAATTGAATACACCTGTTGCTTCTATATCTCTAACAAATTAATCATTAATAAGCAATCAAAACATTGAATGCTTACTCTTGTGGGTACAGAGGTAGTCTAAGCTAGATTAATCTAAACCATAGTTACATATATCGCCGATATATTGACCGTATTGCGATATATCGCGAGTCGAAAGGGTCGGCAATATATCGCCGCGAAAAAATCGCGACATTTAAAAAAATCACGACACATTCAATAACTCGCAATATTTTGGGTAAATATCGAGAGTCGATTGTATCTGTTGACCAACTAAAAAAATACTTCGATTTTTGACATAAAGAGGTCATGGACGCGTTTTTTGGGTTCATTTGCACTTGGCATCGTTGAGGAAGCGGTCCACGCCGGTTTTGGGCGATTTTCTACAAGAGAGCAAGGGGGAAAATGATCTTTCCATTGCCATTGAAGATTGTTGTGAAGTGGGGTTCTATCTACTAAATCTAGAATGTATAATAAGAAGAGACAAGAAGGGCATTAGTACAACTGAATACACCTGTTGCTTCTATATCTCTAACAAATTAATCATTAATAAACAATCAAAACATTGAATTCTTACTCTTGTGGGCACAGAGGCCGTCTAAGCTAGATTAATCTAAACCATAGTTACATATATCGCCGATATATTGATCGTATTACGATATATCGCGAGTCGAAAGGGTCGGCGATATATTGCCACTAAAAAATCACGACATTTGCTGACATTTAAAAAAATAGTGACACATTCAATAACTTGCGATATTTTGGGTAAATATCGGGAGTCGATCGTATCTGTCAACCAACTAAAAAAATACCTCGATTTTTGACATAAAGAGGTCGTGGACACGTTTTTTGGGTTCATTTGCACTTGGTATCGTTGAGGAAGCGGTCCACGCCGGTTTTGGGCGATTTTCTACAAGAGAGCAAGGGGGAAAACGATCTTTCCATTGCCATTGAAGATTGTTGTGAAGTGGGGTTCCATCTACTAAATCTATTCAGGTATGTATTATTTCATTTTTTTCTTTTTGCTTGAGATTTGTTGGTTAATGTAGATTTAGTGTAGGGTTTAGGTTTAGATTTAGTGTAGGGTGTAGATTTGCCATTACAATCATAGGGTTTTATCCTTTTAGGTAGGCCACCCTCCATTCCTTTGAATGTTTTCATAATTTCATTGTTTTCAAAATTTTAAAGATCCAAACATCCATTAAACATTTTCAAATTTATTCATTTTTGGTTTTTTGTTATGGCATAGGTTTTGTTATCACATATATAGTAGTCGGGCTACCATATTCTATTTTTTAGATTCTAATACACTGTTTCAGCCAGTTCCCTTACATATGAGATGCTGAGATGAGCATCTATGATGGATCACTATTTGATGATGGACTTTAGTACTTTCCCATGCCATGACTGAGTCTCAGGAGACTCAGATTTGAGGACTGATGTAGCCATATAGCCATTTACAGAGTTATTGCCCAGAGTTGCAGCAACAGTTTCTCAGTGGACAGATGTTGGTTCAGATTGGTTATTTGCATGTATATGACTCGGTATGTATTATCTTGTGTTATGGTTATTATTGCTTTTATACTCATTCTTGTGACATGTCTTAGCATTTAGTGTCATGATCTGGCGATCATATAAATATGTGGACTTGTTTGTATTGATATTATGTATGTATGTCCCTACTTAGACCTGGAAGTTCTTGACCCATACTCATTGGTTTTAGCCTCCTTAGGGAGAATAGAGGTGATCATTTCCACCATACTTTGGCTTGCTAGTGTTGGTCTCATTTTTCACTGTCTCCACCCATCCATTACCTTCCAATTATGTTTCTAACCCGATTTACTAGTTGACTTGTGGCATGGAGGACCTTTCCCCACTATAGCCTCTTTGTTGGATAAGCTTCCCTATTTATTTGTGTCTCGACTTTGAGTTGCCTAGGTTGTGTTGGCTAAACCTGAAACAAATAGCTCTGCCATCAATACAATGTATATGGAAATGAAATGAATATCTTGTGAAAAGCCCATTCATGAAAAGAAGCGTTTCTGAACATACATGAATGCAAGGCAAGCCTAATAAAATTGGCTTTGAAGTGTAAATGTGAAATGTAATACCCATGTAACAAGTGTTTTTAAACACACATGGTGCATGAAGCCTTAATAAATAAAAATCCGTGTAACAAATGCATGGATCAAGGCTATGGAAACTCGAAGGCCCAAAAAGCAATGGTTCTTAAAAGTTATATCTAAAGATTGCTGGCCTTACTTGTATTGATTTGGATTGTGAGCATTTGTCAAGGTGAATAAACACCTCTAAACGTAACTTACCCATTTGTGAGATACTGCCATTCCCTGTGTTATTGCTTGTCTGGCATACGTTAAAGTGAGTATTCTCTTTCCATATCCAAAGTGTCACAGTGTCAAGTTGGTAGTCACCCTTTAGCCTAGCCTTTTGATTTTTAGCCTTCACCCTTCACTAGCAAATTGATTGCAACTGTGAAGTGAGTATGGTCTTGAAAGTCTAGTCTAAGTTATAATTAATTAACAAAACTCTATATATTTGGTTGGTAGATCGCCAATGAAATGATTACTACTTGTTATAATTGTTACTTGAATGATTGTAGAGAATGTCTTAACCTCTAAACACTTGCAGCAGATTGATGTTAGCCTGGGTCATATTATTGATTATTTGATCATTTACAGATTCTTATTATTTTATTTATTGTACTTGATCATGCAGAGATCTGTAGGGTGTATGGGTATACACCGTAGATGGATTTGAACTCCCTGAGTCCAATGAGACAGTTTGTTTTCAGTTCCGGGCAGTTGCAGGGGTGATTTGACTCATTATACCATCATGGTGCATTTTTGCCATGTTAAATTGCCTGTCAGAGCAGAAGGATGATTTGATTGGTTCACCTAGGGTGCTGTATGAGGAGGGGGTGGTACAACCACTTGATTTTAGCATTATACCCCCCTCCCTGAGAGCTTGGTGGGCTCAGTTGGACAACGCAGGCACTCTAGGAGGCAGTTTGGGCAGGTTCATAGTTCTCAAGGTAGATTAAAAATGGGGAAAATGGCTACTGAGGAATTCGATTTGGGCTATTGAGGCAAGGAAATGGCATGGGATGAGTTTTGATGATGAGTGTGATGTCTTCCGCCTCTTCTCCAGCAGTTTCAGCATTCAGATGGACCCACACCCATCTCTTCGGCATATTTTATGATTTTCTGGAGCTTTTGGAGGCTCACGATTTTCCCAGAGAGGCACTATTTTGAACTTAATATTATATTTCTATTTATATTGTGCCATGGGGACACACTAGGGGTGTTAGTTAATACCCCCTGGACCCACCATGAGCGTCATTTTTATTTTGTCATATTGAGTGGGATATCCTTCCTAGGGCGATTTGGTCTATTGATGTGTTGTTATATTATTATATTGATCCATGTACTTTATGTTGAGCTCATCTCAACCGTTGATTAGAACATTTTGATCTTTTAATCTTAGCCATCCATTTGAAAGGTGGTTAGGATTTTGGTATCTCTCCATCCTATTTAAAGATGAGAGCTTCTCATTGTAAAAGGGTCTTTGGCTTTTGGAATCTTGATAATAGAAAAATTCTTTTGTGGAAATTCTGGGGTCTCCTTTGCATCTGGTGTTCTTCAATGGTGATTGGAAAGTCTATTGCTTCTTAGCATTTGGGTATTTGTGGTGAAATCTATATTTTTTCGTGGAAACTTTGTTTTGTCTACAGGAGGGTGACTTCACTTGGGCGTTTTTGCAGGGCTTCCTCAACTTGCTTGTTTGGCATCACTTGTATCAGGGGGTTATCATTAGTATCATTGTGATCTATGGTTTCATCTTGTTATTTTCTGTAGCATTTGTCCATTTCTCTTGATGCATCAAATCTGATATTGTTGACGTTTGTTGTGCAGGAGGGAGGGTGCATTGGCTTCCTTGGGCAAATCGATTTGCATAGAGTCTTCATCCAAATCTTCTCAAATTGATCGAGACGACATAGATCATCATCATCAAGGCATCTACAAGGTTATCCAGGTAAGATCCACAAGTTAGTTCTTCTTTTCTTGATTCCAATCCATTGGCATCTTTATTTTACTGTCAAAACCCTAAATATAAAAAATAAAAAAACTTTATGGATCAAACTGCTTGATCTTTTGGCAAACTATTTCTGGATATTGTAGATCGGGTCAAACCCTAAGTGGGTCCTCCTAGGCGTCATGCATAGGTGACTCCATTGGGCCCAAATCCCAAGGCACTGATCTCTTAACCCTAGCGCAACCCTCATTTGGCCAATTTTTCCTTCGTTTTGATCCTATCCCTGAGGCTTGAGTACTTTGATACTGTCATACCTTTCGTCAAGTCTATCCACCGGTACTAGATAGCCTCGATCTTGTCCTTAACATCCCTGCATTGGACACAGTTCCCAAGGCAGTGGATTTTTTCATTATTCGTTGGTACCTTGATTGTGGATCTAGTAATAAAAACTCATAAGGCAACTACAAGTCTGGTGATACCGGGTTTAATCTCCATTATCCACTTCAAGTTTCAACTAAATAGTGACACAATGCCAAAGCCATTGAATCCAATGTGGGAGTACTTGCAGCTAATTGACCTTAATAATCGACAAAGGTTGAATTGCGAACTATGTGGGAAGGATATTTGTAGTGGAATTAGCCGCTTGAAATACCACCTTGCTAAAGTTGTTGGGCATGAAGTGGATGTTTGTCCTGCTGTTACCCCAGAAGTGATGCGTATTGCAAACTAGTCCCTTCTTGACATGGCTAGGAAGGGGACGAGAAGGAGGAATTCAAAAATGAACTTGTATCTAGAACACAACCATGGGAGCCACAAGTGACATGCATTCTTTCTCCTCATCTACACGACCCCCACATCCCACTATGCCTTCTTCAACCTCACCTTTCGTGGCATCGAGGCAACCTTCTGTTCGAACCATGCTCAAAAAAAGGGAGAAGGAAGAAGCAGATAGAATTGTGACACAATGTTTTCTATTGGGTGACGTGCCTTTCAACATCGCCAAAAACAACCCCTATTATCATGCCATGTTTCAAGCTGCTGGTATTGTTGGTCTAGATTATAGGGGGCCTTCCTATAATGATTTGAGAGGGAGACTCCTTAATGAGGAGAAGGTTGATTGCACCTGGAGATTTGATGAGCTCAGACAGTCATGGGAGGCCACCGGTTGCAGTGTTATGTCAGATGGATGGACTGATGGGAAGGGCAGATCCATTATCAATTTCTTGGTTAATTGTCCCAGGGGGACAATTTTTATCAAATTTGTCAATGCATCTCCCTATGTTAAAGATGCACACTTATTATGTGATCTGTTGGATAAGTTTATCCAATAGATAGGTCCACAACATGTTGTCCAAGTCATTACGGACAACGCCGCCAATTATGTTGCTGCTGGGAGGATGCTTATGGAGAGGTATGCAAGTTTGTATTGGACTCCTTGTGCCACGCATTGCATTGATTTGATGCTAGAGGACATGGGCAAACTTCCTTGGATCAAGGAAGTCATTGATTCAGCTCGGAGTGTGACAAAATATATATACAATCATACATATGTTCTTTCACTCATGAGGCGCTTCACGGGGAATAAGGAGTTGATGCGACCTGCAATCACACAATTCGTCACTTCCTTCATTTCTCTTTAGTCTATGCATAAGGTTATGATGGTGTTGCAATGGATGTTTCTTTCTGATGAGTGGGCTTCTTGTGTATATAGCACCAAACAAGATGGGCAAGCCATTGCTCGAATGGTGCAATTTGATTTGATTTTTTGGGCAGGATTGGAGGAGGTATGTGCCATCAGTGAACCTTTGGTAAAGGTTCTTCGTTTGATTGATGGTGAAAATCCTGCAATGGGCTACTTGTATGAGGCCATGGATAGAGCCAAGGAAGCTATCCATCGCTACTATGAGGACAAGGGGGAGGTGGGACTCACAACACGAACTGAACTATGGAGTGTGATTGATGAACGATGGAATAATACTCTCCATCATCCCATTTATGCAGCAGGGATCTACCTCAACCCTGCTTTCTCTTATGCATGTGGATTTCAGTTTGATGCTGAGGTCATGGATGGCTTTCTCCAGTGTGTTCAGAGGATGGTGTTAATTCCCTCTGAGCGCGCAGATATTTCTAGACAGATGGAGATCTATAGGATGTCAAGTGGCACTTTTGGCTATGACATGGCTGTCTAGGATAGAACCACAAGGATGCTAGGTACAATTTGTTTAAAACTTTCAGATTTTGATCTCTTAGATTTTTAATTATTTACTCTTTCATTTCTATTTTTTTACTTGGTAGAAATTTAATACATTGTAATTTGTAATTTGTCTTCCTTCCTTGTTTTCTTTGTAGATGTGTGGTGGACTATGGTCGCAGAGTCCCAAAGTTGCAAAAACTTGCCATTAGAGTGCTAAGTCAAACTTGCAGCACATCAGGGTGTGAGCGCAATTGGAGTGTCTTTGAGAAGATACACTCCAAGAAGCGCAGAAGGTTAGAATAAATGTTAAAGTTTAAACAATGAAAATTTAAATTTATAATCTTTGATTCTTTATAATTTTATTAATTTTAAATATAATTTATTACAATTTTGAATTTGAATTTATCTTCATTTATCGGCCCCTAACTATGGATCTCATACTAATGCAGGTTACTTTCTCAGTGCCTTAATGACATGGTTTATGTCTACTACAATCTAAGGGTTGCAGGTGAAACAAATTGAGAAAGTACCCAATTTGGATGCCATTTCATTGGATAACATTGACACTACCAACAAATGGAGGGTGGAGACGGAGGATCCTGTGATGGACGAGGCACCTGAATAGTTGGAGGAAGAGGAGGATGATGATGCAGATCTGTCGGAGGAGGAGGGGGCAGAGGAGGATGTTGATGTTCTACTTCCAGAGGATGACTATGAGGACATTGAGGAGGAGGTTGATATTCAGGTGCAACGCCGACCAATTCCAATGCCACTACCTCCACAAAGTCATACAGTTGGGACTGGGAGGAGACAACTCACATTCGCCTCCCCCTCATCCAAATTATTTACTTGAGCAGTTGGAGGTTCTAGTTCCACCCTAGGCTCATCTAGGCCACCTCCACGGCCACCTACTGCTTCTAGAGGAAGAGTGGCGCCCTTTACCCGTAAAAGGGGTAGATTGATTAGAGGGTCATCCTCAGGGAGTCGATGACTTGATTCCTATTATTTATCATTGTACTATCATACTATGTTGGTGTCCTATGTCTAGACTCTATACACTATCTACATGCCTCACGAGTCATGATGATTCATCTCTTGCGAGACATTTATTTTGATCATTTGATGTGATTTTCTATCATTCCATCAAGAACACATTTCAGTATTTTCAGTTTATAGTCGATATTTGATCATGATCCACCATTTGACATATAATGCATCTTATATATGAGTTGTATTTTAATATTTATGTGGAAATGTGTTTATTTGATGGTGTTGTTGGTTTAGATGTTAAAAAAATTGAAAAAAAATGTTTATTTTTGTATTTTTTTTTATGCTTTACGACATTTACTGATATTTTCCGATATTTTCGCCATTATTGTTGATAAGTTTCATTTCGGACCCCCGGCGATATATTCGCCGACATGATATATGTAACTATGAGCTAAACTAATTACAAATGAAAGAAATACTGGCAAGATTTCACCTCCAACCATCAACAAAGCGCACATTAAGAGGGACGGTTGCATAGCATCTGGCCTCCAAAGCCTTCAAAAAATACTTTATTAACAAATGATCAAATGATCAAAGAAGAATTACAAGAGCAGAGATTCAATGCTTCATGCTCAAATGAGTGAAGAGACCTTGCTTAAATTTTAGATAACCAGAGAGGGAGGGTCACACTTACTTCTTTGGCTCACCTTGGAATGAGTTGGATTGAGTGATTTGAGGCTTACATAATGGCAACAACCAAGAGAAAATTGCCTCATTCCAAACTAAACTGAGACTTTCCGCTTTGCCTGACTTTTTCCAAATCTTCCTTGGGAAATGCCCCGCTCCTATGAGGAAATGCACCCCCTTCATTTAGCAAAATCGTGTTGCCTTAAATGCCCGAGAAAAACATTCAAAATTGTTTTAGAAACGTTTTAAGAGTTGTCACTTCACTTCACCAACTCAGAGAATTCAATTTCGGCATGTTTCCATGTTTTTACAAGTTGTCGAATTTTTCACTTTATCCATTTTTTTGGTCTTTTTTACCATTTTCGAGTAATAATTAATCTTGGAGATAAATAATTACTTGAAAACCTAGGAAAGTGGGTTTAGGGGTTATGTGGGTGCATTGAGTTAGAAAATGAGCACCCCCACGGAAAATTCTTCCCCTAGACCACACTTTTATGCCTTAGAGAAATTTTACAATTAACTTATTAAAAATAGGTCTGGAAAAACGTTTTTCTTTTTCTTTTTTCCTTTACTGGAAATTAAAAAAACCTATGGGGGACTTAGTACATGTTCATATGACTCAAAATCAATGATTAGCATGGTAATATTTATTGACACATAGGTTTTAATAACCTCCTAAGGCCTAACCACCAAGACATTTACTTTAGCTTTGGAAGAGCGGGTGAAAAACTCGAAAATTATAAGTCATTAAAAAACGACATATAATTCTCAAGTAAAAAACACCTTAGAGTAAAGTATTGATGGTTAAGCCTTAGTAAAACCAAACCTTTTACATTTTTTCATCATGCTAAGCCATTTATTACAATTCCCTGTAGGGTATGAACATGTAAAAAAAAAAAGGGGGCCATTGATTAGCCTGATGGACTTTAAAACACGTGTGATGAACAGTTGAATTGTTCAAGTCTTTGACTACTCATTTGAAATCCACATAAGTGCAACTTAGTGGATAACACATGTCATCACTATCTTTTATCTTGGGTTACTGCTGTACCCTTGGGGATATGATCATGAGGGACAAGATTGGCTCTATTCAGGGAGGTGAGGCTGTGTTGGGGGCCCGTTGTTAGGTGAAGGGGGGATATGATCATAGGTGAAGGGGTTATGGTCAAGGAAGAGGTTAAGGAGTAGTAAAAAGGGGATGTATAGGTTTGAAGGGAGAAAGAAATAGAAGAGCATTGGGATGTGAAGGAAGATGAGACAGAGGGAATGTAGGATGGGGATCTAGGTGAAAGGTGAAGGAAGACGGGGTCGTGGGGCAGAAGAAAGGGGAGAAGAAGGTAGTGGGGGAGAGCAAAGGGGAGAGAGTGGGGGGCAATGAGAGGGGAGTCGTGGTCACAAAATGGGAGATGGACAGGTTCATGGGCATAAGAGAGGACCTGGTTGGGGACATATCTATGGGTAGAAGAGATGACATAGAGATGGCAGGTCTGCACACAGAGAAGAGGACACATGTAGGGGCATCATGGGTAGTAGGTTAGGGGTATCACAAGTAGCAGGTAGGGGAACATCCCATCCTAGGTCATAGTCGTCTAGCTCTTTTTTGAGAGAAGTGCTAGTTCTTAGGAGGCAGATTCTAGAGTAGCAAGACAAACCCTATTCAGCGAATTACTTCTTTCTTTCCTCGACCTCAATGATCAGTGATCATAAGTAGCATACAAAATTCCCATGCAGACATACAGTGGACAGACTAGTGCCCATCAGGGCCTTGAGAAGGCTTCGTTCACAACAAAGTTCAGTGGGTTGCCCTTCCATCGTTCTGAGTACCTAGTTCTCCATCCTTAGATTTTTCTTTAATGGACAGAGTGTTAGGAGAATTGTTGTGGATGTTTGAATTCCACCCGTGATCACACATCCCAATCCTGTCAATCCATGCTTCTCACCGGAAGAGATTATCATATAGTCTATTGATCCTTTCTTGGTGATGGATGACTCTGTCAGGGAGTTGTTTTCTTCTTCATCACCTTGTTCTATGGTTGCTTCTAGTTGTGATGTGTCTTGATGTCTGTATTTTTTTATGTTTGAGATGGGTTTTGTATCTGTATTATTTTTTCATTGTCATAACCTAGCTATTTAGCTTCTTATTCTCTCTGCAGTTTAGCGATAGGAGTTGCTTTTGCACTTCCACTATGAATTTGTATTGGCTGTACTTCTGAGTTCTATTGACCTACTATTGTGGTTATTCGTTAGACTTTAATAAAATTATCTTTATCTTAATCTATATTAGTGTCATGCAATGGTTGCTCTTTGAATATATACTAACTCATATTTGTGATCCAGTTGAGGATGGCAGTTTGCACTTTATTCTCATGATCTAGGAGTCAACTGAGGTTGTTTTATATTCATTTTCATATGATATTAATTCTTGCTTTCATCTTCACAATTTTCCAACGGTCTGGCCAACAGAGTAAACAATATTCTCTGTTGATAAATCGCTATTTTAGGGTTAATATGACCAATGTTTTGGGTATTTGTCTAGATTCTTTTTGCTTTGAATTATGGCGAAGTGCAATGCATTTTCATTATAAATACCTTCACATATAAGTGTAAAAACATTGTTTTTATGGGAATTGTCATCCTTGTTTTTTCTCTCTACGTTCAAGCAGATTAACTATCTTTTATTTGCAGAGCGTTTTATAATAGTATCATACAACATTCTTGCTGACTATCTTGCGAAAAATCACTGGCAACAACTTTACATACACATACCTCATCATATAATGGGCTGGAATTGGCGCAAGGGAAGGATATTACTGGAGTTGGGCTTGTGGTCTCCTGACATTATTTGCCTACAGGTATGTTAATTCTGATTGATTACATTAACATATTTGCTTTTCAATTATTTCCATGCACACAATTTGTTTGGTTTGTGGATCTTTAAAGATGACGTCCTTTTATGCGAATTGAAAATGATGGTGTCTGTGAACTGCTGTTTTCTATGGTTATACATTAGAGATTTAACTTTCTCATATCTTATGTTATGGGTGCCTCGATAAGACCATTGTAGCTTGTACTGGAAATTAGGTTACAATTTGTTAATGCCGCTGACAAATTCATACCCTGGCAGGAGGTGGACAGATTCCAGGAGTTACATGAGGAATTGAAACCAAGAGGCTATGGTGGAATCAATAAGGTCTGATTGTGTTGAAAATTGAAATAGTAATTTTTTTAATGAAAATGAAGTTTGAGTTCCTATATGGGTCCGTATGTAAGATCTAGGTTGGCAGAGAGATGGTTTTCCATGCCGAACATAATATTAATGGTAGCCATACTTTGGATTGCTATATGGTCAACTGTCAGCTTATATAAATTGAGACATAAGATTTCACAAAAGATGACTATACGAAGGTTCTCTTTACTGGCAACCATTTTTTCTTAGAAATGGTTTAGTGCATGATTAGAAATTTATCACGTGTTAGGAATATCCTTTTGCAGCTTTCAGGCAATATACTGATAGATATTTTGAATTTGTGATGCATTATGGGTATTTAAAGTTTTTACATAATGCAGGAACGCACTGGGACAGCAACAGATGGTTGTGCTATTTTCTGGCGGACATCACGGTATTAATTCCTTTATGCAACAGACCTGGCTGACATAATGTGAAGTTCTATTATTCACTGTTACAAATATTGCCAATAAATTGACCACTTCGCGATATATCGCGATGTCTACCCTTGAATGAAACGATGCCTGATTTTTTCAGGTGATTTTTGGCAATAATATTGCGATATAAATTGGTAAACATTGCCAGCCTGTGGATAAAGTGATCTTTGCCCCTTTTTTGTCATTTGCAAGTTTTAAGTTTGCCGATATATTGCCGATGTTTGCCGACATTTTCCTTGATAAATCGGATACGTTGTGTCTGGACCCTCGGCGATGTATTTGCTGACATGATATTTGTAACTTTGCTATTATTACTTCTGGCACATTTTTATGTAACACCAAATGCACTGGTTTAGTGGTTACAAGATGACACATTTCACATCTAATTATATATGTCTAATACTCTTATTATAGATTTTCTATATTTAAAAGCGTTTTAGATTGAAAGTAATGGCAAAAACCATTTCATTATTCCAAAAACATTGTTTTGTTTACTATTGAGCTGAAGGTTGTTCTGCTTGCTGCTTCCTATTTTCTGAAGGTTATGCTATCAATATGAGAAGATGCATAGTACAGAATATTGTGGAAAATAATAATTATTTTCATAGTACAGAATATGAAAATGCAGTTCCCAAGATATTTAAGCATTCTACTTGTTCATTTCTGTAAATATTTGGGTGACTCTGTTCTGTTCTCCATTGGATCTGCATGTTTGTAGGTTGGCACCTGTTAGTCCTTGTGATGTTTCTGGCTAGGGAACTATGCCAAGGCATCCAAAATGTAGCAGAACCTGATTAAACTGTAAAGATTTCTATTTAAGGAACAGAAATTTGGAATACCTCTTATTCAAGTAAAGTTCTAATATCAAACACTCGGAATAATTGGGAAAATATACTCATAATAATCCACAACCCTCAAGGCACTTTTTCATTATATCAGACGTGTTTGGTATTTTAAAATGGAAGAGTAGAAGAATATGAGAGAAAACACATTGAAGAAAAGGGCAAGGTATCCTTTAAAGAACAAATCTTACAACCTTGTCATGAAAGAGGCGTACTGAGTCAACAGAATTCAGCAGCAACAAAATATATTTGAACAGGACAAAAGTGATTTGGGTAGATATAACTTTTAAAACACGGAACAGCAGACAAATATTTCAAGTGACTGTTCAGAGGTATTAAGGCTCATGCAAAAGATACAGGTCATACTAGTATTTCAAGTAACACACATGAAATCTTTAACTTCATAAATTGCCTGAATAGGATTACAACAGTGGATGTGATACTAAATTGTTGCTTTTCGGCTTTATTAAACTACTCAAAACTTAGATACATGATTGAAGAAAAAGCTTTCTGGAATTACAAGGAGAAAAACACAAAACATAGAGCTTCACACTGACTGATACATTTGAAAAACTGAGTCTCTCTGGATTTACAAACTAAAAATTTCTCATCTACAAATCTCCTGAGATGTTCAACCCTCAATCTTTATTTCCTGAGAAAAGTTACACTTTCTACTAAAAAATCGCCGACCTCAATCTATAGCTTGATTGCCTTCTTTATACCTGCTTTCCTCCCCGATTAAACTAATTGTTACCCCCATTAATTCTGGAGACCTGTTGGCTATAATTTCTCCATGGTTATGAGTAGTTGCAGTGACAGCTGGAGATACTATAGTTATTTTCTATTAGCTTGATGTGATGATGATGCCAGTGTTATCAGAACCGAACCCGTTTTCGAAAAACTGGCCAGTCCAACCGGTTCAGAAGGGTTTCTGCTTCAAACCTGCCTTTGAAACCGGAATTGGTCAGTTCTGCACTGAACTGGTTGGTTTTGTGCCTGAACCAGCCGGTTCTGTATGGAAATGGCCTTAAATGCCTGAATTGGCTGGTTTGGTATAGGGCTGTATGCCACAGTTTAGAACATGGAATTAAAAGAAAATATTAAATGGTAATATTAAATATTAAATTCTTAAAGTAAAAGTGGCATTCTTCTTATCTTTCATTTTTTTTATCCTTTTACTTAAATTTATAACATTACCATTAATTTTTCAGGATGTTTGAGATTAGTTCCAACTGTTACCAACTTTTTGTACCATTGTTGGGTTACCTGAGGAGCCGCTGGTTGACAGACATGTTCAATGTCTGATTCCAGTGTGTCAGTTGATCCGTCTTCATGTCTAGCAAATATTGACTAGCCAGTTTTTCATTTGAATAATTTTGACCATGGCCCCGCGGGGTTTGTAATAAAATGTGCTAGTAGGGTATTTTGAGTGGTTCGGTCTCCTAAGACATAGAATCTCAACTAAGGTATTCCAGGGAGTTTTTTGCCCTTGACAATTATGCTTTGCCTATAGCCGAGTATAATTGACGAGGTTTTCTTCCGCTTCCTCCAAAGCTGGAATGCCCGATTTTGGATTCTAGGTCTTGGGGGGTTATTAGAGCCCAACTAAGTGTTTATAAACCTACTAGACATTGTTAGAATAGAGCATGGTCATGCCCTATGTCAATAGGACCTTTAAAAAAATTTTGAAATTTTTTTTTCGGACGGGTTAAAACTTTTTTTAAATTTTTTTTAATTATTTCCCTAAGTTTTTTGGTTAATTTTTCCATAAATTAAATGGAAAAAACCCGTTTGTAATAAGTCGGTCATCCGGACCCCGAATTCAGTGATTGAAGGCTCTAACCTTAAGCCAAAAATCATTCTTGATCGGCTAGCCAGTCAGATCCAACTTTTAGATCATCAATCGGACATATAATGCACATTTTCTCAAAAAAATCATTTTTGGGGAAAAAATGGAGTTTTTATTAAAAAATGATTATTTTGGAGAAAATTAAAACTCTCTAAATTAATCCAAATTCAGTGAAATAAAAGGCTAAATGACATCTCAATGGGCATTTATGATGATTGTAGTTGTCATAACTCAGCTTCAGTCAGCATTCAGTGAGCAATAAAGTTATATTCAGTTAACGGGTTTGTCATCTCCAGCTAAACTCCCGAATTTGATGAGATGGAGAGCACTCATTGGTTTGATGATTTGATCGAGGTGAAGACTGAAGATTACACCAGTAGTGGCCTTTCCAAACCTAGCAATGGCTTCCTCCATACCTAGGATGTGGTTTTACTTACCAGATCAAGTCTCTCCTCATGCTCACGCCTTCTCTCTCCAGCAGATGCGCCCTCACACGTGTGGGATGATTTTGGGCTTGGTTTTCGGTGCTGAGGGTTGGGATGGGGGCACCTTGCCTAGGTGGAGGCCTCCCCTCATTCCCAGCTCATCTTCTTTAGGTCTGCTCTCTCAGTGGTGGCTAGTCCTGTTAGGTCTGGTTTTCTGGTTTTAAGGTTTTGGGTTCTTCATTCATTGTATAAATAGAGGCTCCTTTAGCTCTATTCGGGTGGATCTTTTGATTGTAAACTTACTCTGTAAGATTTTGTAATGGCTTATGCTCATCTTCTGGAATAAAATCAAGACTTTGGAGGTCCATGCAACTTAGTACTTGTGGTGAATGAATTTGTGAGGTGATTTCTGTCCATCTATTTTATTTGCAATACTCATATATGATATAATCAATTAGTTTTAGAAGTCTACTGTTTAGAACGTAAAATCTTCCATTTACAGTTGTTAAGTTGGTTGATTGTGCTATTTTATAAAAGATTTCATGAGCAAGACATATTTAGTTATATTAATGTTATGAGTTTTTATATTTATCAGCATGCTAGTTGATTGATCTCACTGGGTTTTGTGAAGTGTTTTGATCTTGGACAGGATCTACTATCTTGGAGAAGGGCGTGAGCTTGGTTGCATCTAGCTCATCTTCAAGATCACAAGTTTTTCTTTTAACACTGGTTTCTCTGCAGGATCTACAATAACTTGGATTCTTCCAAGAAGAAGGCTTCAAGAGTCTTTGTTTACTTCAAGTTCCATCTCATAAAATTTTCATAAGTTATTTTTCGTTTGGTTACCAGTCACTTAGGAAGCCCTAGTTCACTTTTTTCAACCCTTAGGCTACCTTGTTTGGTTTGCCTTTACTTCTTCTTCCTCGCTGCCCTCTTTTCACTTTAGTTTGCAGCCCCTTTTCTTCACTTTGGACATCCCTCTTTTGCCCTAGTTTTTGGCCCTATCTTTCCACTTTTTGGACAGCCCTCTTTTGACTGTTCGCTGCCCTCTTTTTTATTGTTTTTAGCCCTCTTTTTGCTTTTGAACAGCCCTCTTCCTCACCTTTAGGACAACCCTCTTTCTCACCATTTATCTCTCCTTTTCCTTGGTTTTTCTCCCCTCTTTCTCCTCTTTTTTCATTGCTGGTTTTTGCCCTCTTTTTCGAGAATATAGTTTGTAGTTTGTCTTTAAAGTCTTAACTAATGCATAACGTTTAAACTATTTTAAGCTCTTATTTGCAGGAGGAATCAAGAAAAGCCCAAAGGCTAAAAGCAAGCAAGAGAGAAAGCAAGAAGTGCAAAAAGAACAAAAAGACAATTTCCCCTCTTCTTCCATCCCTTTCTTTCCCTGTTCTTCCAAGAAAAGGCAAAGAACAAGTCATCAGATAATTGTAAATTAATAAAAAGCGAGTGGGATTACGGCTCCCACACCCTTCTTCCCCCATTTGGGGGAAGCCTGTATCGTCTCACTTTCATGCTTTCCATTTTTGTTGCTAATGGTAGAATAGTGTAGTGCAATCATCTAATCTTAGTCAAGTAGTGCATATTTGATTAATTTGTTGTTCATAAAAAATGAGTTAAAAAGTATTGTTTGATCATTCCAATTGAATGTGGCATCATTTCTCTTAGAATACTAATTGTTAGATTAGCCAGTTTTGATTCATTAATCAAGTTGATTGCTTCATATCTTAAGTTTGTATCTCTCAATAAGTAAATCAATTTTTTTTAAAGTAGAAATCTCTTGAATCTCACCATAAGGTGGATCAAGAGTGCTCTCTGTCGAAGAGTTTAATTAACCATCTTAACTTTACTTTTATGCATCATATTGTTTAATCAAGTTAATCAATAAGTAAGACTCTTGAACTTGCAGAAACACAAGTCAAGAGCACTCTCTATTGGAGAGCATCATTAGTTTTGCACATCCTTGCATTAGGCATTTAGATCAGAGAAGACTCTTGAACCTTTGTCATAAGACAAGGTCAAGAGCGCTCTTTGTCGGAGAGTTTAATTAATTGACTTAATAAAATATTTCAACTGACACTCCCTCTAATTAACTTACTTCGTTGAAATCCTTCACCTAGTATGCTCTGCCGACTTTCGAGTTGGGCTCATACTCAGAACGGTGAACGGACTTGCTAAGACCGCAATAGCAACATAATTAAAACTTTTACTCCATAACCAACGCACCGGCGTTGTCTCGATAAAATACTCAGGTAGTGGGCAAATTCCAAGTGTGGGCGCCGGGCAACCCAATCTGGACACTCGCTGGTTAAGTTATTGAACACCTAGCTTGTGATTCCAGACAGGTCCGTCATGTCTTCGAACGGAGCCACTGAAGGTATTTCCGGTTAGGATTTCTAGACACCTTAAGTAAGATCACCATTAAAATCCTTAAAACTTACCAAGAACACTCGCACAATCTAACATTCATTGGTTTCCAGACTTGTGTTTATTTCTTCAGCGCATTTCAGTTTCATCGACTCCATAAGGCACTGGTCCTTGTTTTGTTTTGCATAATTATATGATCAATTGTCTACGGCTTAATATAACTGTTATCACTGAATGCATAATTGATGTCTAGAATTTAAATTTATCTTTTAATCTCTCATTGCAACGTGGATTGCCTTTTTCGATCTTGTGTCACATTCATAATAAGTAAAACACCTTCTAATCATAATAACTCCTAAAAAACATCCATCCGCATCCACAACCTTCAAAAAACACTTTAACAATTTAAGAGCCGTAGAAAACTCTTTTGTAGGGACTACTGCCCTTGGCTTCGTTAGGAGTTAGCCTAAACAGAGGAGCTAGGAGTAGGTGACAGTACCTAGCTCTGTGCTTGCCCCCAAGGTCACACCTCTCCCACTTTCCTAAGTGAGGAGACAACTTTCGAAAGATTTCTGCTGCTGGTGTGCAATCGACGGACAACACCAACCTCATCGGACTTCATATGCAAAAAGTAGAATTTTAGATCCCATTCAAAATTCAACAGACTTGACAGTTTTCAGGATTTAAGGATTGCAACGCTTCCATTGGATTCTATCATATATGAGGGTATGGGATTGCGATTTAATAGCATATCAACCCCTCTATGTATCTTGATGTTGGTGGTGTTGATTGTTGAACTCCTTTGTCTTGAATGGACTTGCACCCGGTTCCATAGCTAGAGGATGCAATTATTGGTTTTGGACAGGGACCTCTAGGCCCAAGGGAATGAATCTGGGCTTGAGATCCCCATTTTCGATCTAATTTGGTGAAGTTTGTACTATGTAGTGAGGATAGGTGCTTCTATATTGGCTTGTGTCTAGCACGTGGAAGTATCCTCAAATTGTAACCCTCTTTGTAAAAGTGTCTTTTATAATACTTTATGTAAAAGGTCAATTTACCCATGGTATTGGAGGGCCCATGGTATTAAGGGTCCATGGTATTGGCATAATGTGAATGTAATAAAAGAGTCTATGGAGAGTTGTAGTGAAGTTACATTGATAGTGAGTGATCATAGTTGCAAGAGACAGATTTCCTCTTGTAGTAAGCAGTCTAGATCTCAATTTGAGATTACAGCCTTTTGAGGGAAGAGTTACTTCTTTGTTGTCTATTGGATCTAGGGTTTGTCTCTACGCTGTTGGGAGTGGGAGCGGGAACGAAAAGCGAAATTTTCAAAAGATTTCGTTTTGGGAGTGTTTTTTTATATAATACACATTTTAATATATTTTGATGCATATATATTAAAAAAAATGTATTATGCCAAATTAGCTATAGAAAACATAGATATAACCATTTAATACACATATAACATCAATCATCTAGGAGCTATGACTTGTAACATTGTCATCAAATGATCAATCATCAACAACATCAACCTTTAAATGTTAACATATAATATTTGCTATCAACAAAATCTAACAGTCTAATAGATAACATCAACCATGATTGCTCTTGCTGCCTTATCCTCAATGATTGCTCTTGTTGCCTTACAATTAGCAGCATTATCTCAAATGACTTGAATGACATTGTATGGCCCAATCGTTTGAATGGTTTCGAGTAAAGGTTGTGCAATATTAATACTAGGCTTGTAGCAATCTGAGTAGTCATGAGTTGAAAGGAAGACCGCACCACTAGCAGACACACCAAGAATATTTATCAATGGATCGCCTTTAACATTTGTCCATCCATCAGAAACAATGGATACCCCATAGTTGGACCAATCATTTGTAAAATTTCCAAGAGCACTATTGATTTTGGCTCTTTCCCTATCAAGCCCCACGGTTTTAGCTCTGTCATACCCAGGGCTCATGTATCCTTTAGGTGCACCATTGATGGCTTGTACCATTTCATGCCAATAGGGTGAGCAAAGAACATTGAATGGCACACCACATGCATAGAGAAACCTGTAAATTTTTTAATCCACATCATCTCTGCCACCAAGGTCAAGAAAATCTAATAATGTATTTTGCATAGGCGAGAATCCACTAGCATGGGTGGATGATGATCCAAATCCACTACTAAACATTCTTTGTGGGGATTCAAATTCGACTCTTGATCTCTTGGAATTGTTTTGAGCGACCTCTTCTTCCATCCTGTATTTGTTTCTTTCTTTAGCTGACACTTTGTCACATGTTTTGACTCTAGTAGCCTTACCTTGATCACATGGCATAAGCCTACACAAATGCTTTCTCACACGGGTATATGAACATGTGTAAGTTTTATTACAATGGAGGCATGCAAACTTTGTGGTTCCACCCCCTCTACCTTCCCCAAGCCTTGTCACATACTTCCACAAAAGTGTTGTGTCTTTTTGTTTTTGCCCCTCATCACTCTCAATCTCCTCCTCCTCCTCCTCCTCTCCCTCTTCCTCCTCCTCTCCATGGTATGTGCCACTCCCTATCTCTTCCTCCTCATCATTGCCACCACCAAATCTAATTCCCACCGCCATCATCATGAGAAGAATCGGAACCAAAAACAAAAACCACATACACATCATGCTTCTTGATTCAATATGAGAATCAATTCTTGCCTGCAATAGAATGATGGAGAAGAAGAAATCAGAAAGAGTAGGAAAAAAACACATACAAGATTTAAAATTTTAACATAGTGAAATATTTTTTTCAAAAACAAACAAAGATTGGGTTTTTAGAGCCTACCTCTTTAGCTCTTCCAAGGATGGTTGAATGTATCTATGGAAGCTTTCAATCTTCCTTCCAAGCCTTCACAAATAGAAGCTTTCAATCTCCCCTTCAATTTCCTACAAATTTGCTCTCAAACAACTAGCAAAGCCACTCAAAGCCCTAGCAAGATAAATGAAAACAAGCAAATGAGGACTAGAATGAGTCCAAATAGAGCCCAATAGTGTTTATAAAGGCTAATTGAACCCTAGCCAATCACTAAAAAACAATTTTTTTTTGCAAAATTGAGAAAAATGGAAAAACAATTCCTTAACGCACGAAATTACTGAGGGAGCATTTTCGGGAGCATTTTTTGTTGCTCGGGAGCGTTGAGGAATCGCTTTAGGAACGTCGCTTCCTCAACGATTCCGGGAATGGCAGGGAGTGTTTTTTTTCGTAGGAATTGCGATTCCGAAAAACGCTCCCAGGAGGAATCGCAATTCCTCATCGATTTCTCCTGGAGTGCGAATCGGGAGTGATTCGTGGGGGTCCCTAGTGATTCCCTGCAGCCTTGGTTTGTCTATCCAGTTTACATAAAAGATTTGGTTCATCTTCCTATGTGTTTTGGTCTAGATCCGAAGGGTTTATTCGGAGGACTATTGTAGTATTGTTGTAACTTGTAATCTACAATAAGAAGAAGACAAACATTTGCTAATTTTCCCCAGTTGGGGTTTCCAAGGTAAATCATTGTGTCTATTTTGTGTGATTGTATTTTTTTATTCCGCTATGGTTTCTTATGCAGTTGTATTTTTCAGTAATTAATGTTCAGTAGTTAACTGAAGAACACATTAATAGTTGTTGCTAAAGCTATATAAGGGTATAAAAGTTAACCCTTTTGTTGAGGACAGAGATGATGACTCTGACTTTGAGCATGAGGATTCAGATGATGATTCTTTTATACGACTAGATTGTAGAGTCTAGCCTATAGTTATATGCTTATATTTTGACTATAGAGGCCATTTATATCCTATTTATTGATGTACTTTGGTTTAGATATGGATTGCACTCGGTGCTATTTTGGTTGTATGCACTCTTACTTGCTATATACATGAGAAACTTTGCATATTTGTGTATAATGGTTTGAATTCTCATGGATGCACATATATAATAATAATAATAATAATAATAATCTATTTTTAAGGTCACCGTCAAGCGAGACACCAATTTGGTGTATGAGACCCCCTTGTTTGTGGGACAAGGGACCCCCCTCTGCGCAGTGATTTAACTGTTAAAGTCTACAGAGGTGTACATACACTACTCCCCTCTGGATTTGAACCTGTGACCTTCTAAGAGGAAACACATGCTCTTAAAATTTTTTAAACGTGTATATATATATTTTTATTTATTATTATTTATTTTTTTTTTTTAATTTTTAAGAATTTGAATATTTTATGTATAATTTGATCAACTAGTTTTGTGATCTGGTTTTTTTTCAGTTCCGGTTTTGGGGGTCGGCCAGTTCGATCACCTATCTTGTGCTGATAACTATGGATGACGCTTTGTGAGATGAAGGATCTGTGCTGGCATATTTAGCAATATCTTTCCATTGTTTCTTTGTTGGATATGCAAAATTCTTCATTTTTCTAACTACCATATCTAATTCTATGATATTGCTCATAAGAATGAGGAGGCAGATTTTTAGACACCATTTTAATATTTTCCAGCAATTCAAAATCTTATGTAATTTATTGATAATTGCCTGTCCTTTCAAAGGTCCTTCCATATCTGAAAACTTTGAATCATCATTCCTGGATTGTACTCGCATATCTTTATATAACTCCTGTGAAAATAAATCTCCATTCTCATCCCAAAAAAAAGTAATCCTTTCTGAATTATATCCTTGAAGATATTTTTGAAACAGTTTGTCTCACAACAGGGAAAGTGATTTATTCTAATTTCTAAGCTTTATGAACAAAGTTTTTTTTGGTGATTACTTAGTAGCTTGCATAATTATTTCTGTTATGTCAACCACCCTTAATATTTCCAATTCAGCTTGGGTCATTACATTCAGAAAATTAATCACATGACTTGTTACTTGGGGTTTATTACCCAATTTTTCCCATATTCTTTTGATAACTTGTAGAGAAGTACTAGCCAAACTGAACTCTTGATGTACTGAGATGAAATAATGTCAGAATTTGGTAATTTCTGCTGTGGTAGATCCCGTTGATTTTCTCAGCATCATCGAGAGCCATAATATTAGGAGAATGGGGACTCCTGGTCCGGGACCACGTTGTGGACTCAACCTAGTGTTGAGTGATCATTCTATTGAATGATGATATCTAGTCCTTGACTATGATATGGACCCAGCTCTGCCCTGGGGGGAATCAACCCTGTGTTGAGTGACCATTCTGTTGAATGGTAGACATCTGGTCTAGAACCACGACGTGGACCAGTCTAGTACTGATAAACTCAGCCTAGTTCTGAGTAGCCATTCTCTTGGAGAATGGAGGCACTTGGTCTGTTACCAAGTATTTGACCTAGGGTCAAATTATGCAGCCCATGGCTGAGGCACCTAGTCTATTACCAGGAAGGCACTATAAGCCCTAGATTGGGTCTAGGCATGTGTGACACTCTGACCCTTGATTTATGGGCTTTGCGTTCTTCTCCAAGGCTTAGCTACCCTTGGTCAAGATACCCTAGTACCTGATCTTGGTGTCACACAGAATGTGAGATAAAATCATTAGTAACTCTCTTGGTTTATGGTGATAAAAGACCACAGGGGCACTTGAAGAAGGCTAAAAGCAAAAGTAAAAAATACATAAAAGACTTTTGGACCACAGGTAAAAGTCAAAAATACATAAGGACTTTGGTAAGGGTTTCATTTGCAAGTTCATCTTCAGTTATTCGGCTAGGATTTCTGTCAAACCCTCATCCTCATATCTGGGCAACAACTACCATATTTCAGGCAGTCCACCTACCTTCACGGGTAGCCACCGTTGTTCTCGAGCAGCCTTCTCTCTCTTCACGGGCTGCCCTTGTCTTCTTTTGGGCAACTCCTTTAGGGCTCGATCCTCCTTTCTCTGCCCTTAGGCTGCTACCCGTGAGGGTTTGGGCAGCTAGCCAAACCTCGGGCAGCATACCCGTAAGGGTTTGGCTTCTTGCCAACCCTCGGGAAGCCTCTGTGGCAACCCGTGAGGGTTGCTAGTAGCTGCTGAGCAGACCCTAGGGCCTCGGGCTATCAGCTGATAGATATGGAAGGCCACGAGCAGCCTTAGATCTACCCAACAACAGATCCAGGTAGCATATAGGCTGCTGGGCAGTAGATACGGGCAACAAAAGACAGGTAGTTGAGCAGGTACGGAAGGCCACAGGGAAGCCAGGCAGGTTCAGACAATCCAAGGCAGCGGGAAACAAAAAAACAGGGCAGCCGTACAGTTCTAGACAACCTGCTAATTTGGGCAGGAGAGAAAATTAGGGCAGCTGGCCCTAATTTGTGAAAAAGCCAATTTGGCATCTTTTATGTAATTTGGAAATCTGATCTCCTGACATTGTGGTTTAACCCTGTTGGGGTTTGAGGATCTTTTTGAAGAATTTTCAAGTCATCTCATTTACGAGATGAGTTACTAATGCTTTTTGGGGTTTTTGTCATTTAAAGGTTTCCCTAGTGGAAAACTCTTGTGTCCATTGTGTTGATGTGATGAATGTTATTGTACTGCACTTACCATTTGTTTAAAGTTAGTCTGCAATTTTTTTAAGTATTCATGCTAATGCTAAAATTCAACATGATATTAGAGCTTAGCATGTGAAGACACAGTAAAGGGACATTGCTGTTGTTTTCCTAGACCATGGGATAAGGTTTGCAGACTTAACATTTGACTAAGTTGCAGAGATGGCCGTCAATGTTTTCAGACCAAAAGAGAAGCTCTATGGATCAGCCAGCTACAACTCCTGGAAGGCTAGGTTAACAACCATTCTAGAAAAGAATGACTTGGATGACATTGTTTTTAATGTCATTGAAGAGCCAACATGTAATGCTGGCAGACTTGCTTACAAGAGGAAGCAAGGTAAGGCTAGAAGGATCATCTATGATTCTGTAAAAAGAGATGGTGATGCCCGACATCACAGCTTTGAAGACTGCTAAAGAATGCTTTGATACTTTGGCCAACCTTTATGAGAAGAAGGCTCTCAGTCAGAAGAGAGTCTTGAAGAAAAGGCTACGAACTTTGATGTTGAACAAGGATAAAGGGGTCGGTTCTTTCTTCACAAAGATTGCACAGGTAAGAGATCAACTCATTGCT
This sequence comes from Pseudotsuga menziesii, assembly GCA_001517045.1. Lineage (NCBI taxonomy): Eukaryota > Viridiplantae > Streptophyta > Pinopsida > Pinales > Pinaceae > Pseudotsuga > Pseudotsuga menziesii. The sequence goes on from LPNX010404812.1 coordinate 106,805, forward strand.
ATTGGTATTACTGTTGATGATGATGACCTTGTGCAAACTGTGGTTGATGGTTTCCCAAGCTCTTGGGAAACCTTCATGGCATCTGTCAGTGGACGTGAGAATCAACCAACCTTTGAAAGGCTTTGGCATGATTGCATAGAAGAAGAGGGAAGGACCTCAGGCAAGGTAACCAAGGAAGGCAACCTTGCACTTACAACAAAGACAAAGAAGTTCAAGAAGCCTTTCCCTCAGCAAAAGAAGGGAAAGAAACCTCAGGGTAAGTTTTCTGACATGTCAAAAGTGGAATGTTATAATTGCCATAAGTTTGGACATTTTGCCAAGCGTTGCAGGCAAGCCAAGAAGAAACCTAAGCGAAGGTTTCAAGCATCTGTTGCAGAAGCAGAGGAAGAAGAAGAAGAAGAACCAAAGAAGAGGAAGAAAACCAAGGCTAACAAAACTGAAGAACTTAGAAGAGAGTACTATTTGATTTCTGCTCTCACTGGTTCTTTCACAGCTTGTGCTACCTCTTAGTTGGTGGATAGTGGTGCTTCTAGGCACATGATAGGTAATTATGGAGCCCTCACCAGATACAGAAAGAAGAAGTTCACCACTTAGGTAGAAATTGGAGATGACTCCACTTACAAGATTGAAGGAGTTGGCTCAACTTCACTTCAACTAAGCTCAGGTACGATTCTTCATATTGATGATTTTCTTTATGTTCTTGGTTTAAAGAAGAATCTCTTATCTGTTGCTAGATTAGAGGAGAAGGGCTACAAAGTCCTCTTTATGGACAAGAAAGTCCTATGGGCAAAGAACGAAGATCTAAGCTCAACTGTACAGATTGGTGTTCGAGAGGGAGACCTTTACAAGGCCTCCAAAGATTCCACTCATGCTTTTGTACATCACACAGTTGATCCATGTGAACTTTGGGATAGAAGGTTTGGACACCTTCACTACACAGCTCTCCTAGGATTGCAGAAGATGGTTACAGGTATGCTAGAAGTTTCTCTAAAACATGAAGGAATCTGCAAAGGATGTGCTCTAGGTAAGAACACTAAGAAATCCTTTCCCAGAAGCAAGAATAGATCTAAAGGCAATTTGGAGTTGATTCATTCTGACATTTGTGGGCCTATGTCTTCACCCTCCTTAAGTGGGTGTTTATATTATGTTTTGTTCATTGATGATCACTCTCGGAAGTCATGGATTTACTTCCTCAAGGCCAAGAGTGAAACTTTTGACAGGTTTAAAGAGTTCAAAACACCGATTGAAAATCAGACTGGCAGACACATCCGTATCTTGAGATCAGATAACGGAGGTGAGTATGAATCAGAACAGAAGCCCTCATGCTATCTTGGGGGAGAAGACTCCAGAAAAAGTCTTCACCAAGACAAAACCTGCAGTTGATCACATGAGGATATTTGGTACTCCGGTAGAGCCAAGCTAGAGCCCTCTGGTAAGAAAGGTATATTTGTTGGGTATTGTGATTGCTCGAAGGCTTATTGAGTCTATATACCGGGACAAAGGCACATTGAGGTCAGCAGAGATGTGATCTTCCATGAGGACGCTGTGTTTCATAAAGCACTAGAGCTTTCGACGGAAGATGAAGTTTCTCCACTTGAGTTTCCAGATTCAGAAGTTTAGAGGGAGGAAGAGGAATTTAAGGATCAAATTCCAGATGTACCCGAGGACATTGAAAGTCCACCAGAAGAACTACTTGAAGTTCCTCCTTACAAAAGGAGACCTGCTTGGTACCGAGAGACGGTGCAAGAAGGAAAGAAGCATAGAGCTCCTCTAGGGACTTTCAGAGAAAGCATAAGACCACATAAGTACTCCGGTCTTATTATACAGCTTATCAATGCAGAACCTTCATCATATGAAGAAACAAGTAAATTGGTATGGGTTGATGCCATGGTTGAAGAGTACTGTTCAATCATGAAGAATGACGTGTGGGAAGTTGTTCCCAGACCAACAGGAAAGTCAGTAGTGACCTCCAGATGGCTTTATAAGATCAAGCATGCTGTAGACAACAGTGTGGAGAAGAATAAAGTCAGATTCGTAGCTTGTGGCTTCACTCAGAAAGAAGGCATTGACTATGATGAGACATTTTCTCCTGTTGCCAGGTATACTACCATTAGAACCATAATCTCACTTGCTGCAGTATTTGGAAGGAAGTTACATCAGATGGATGTAAAGACAACCTTCCTCAATGGTAAGATTGAGGAAGAAGTTTACATTGAACAATTTGAAGGCTTTGTGACTCATGAGAAGAAAACCCATGTATGTAAATTGAAGAAAACCTTGTATGGACTGAAACAGGCTCCAAGAGTCTAGTATGCCATGATGGATGGATTTCTCCATAGCTTGGGGTTTTCCAAATGTACAACTGATTCTAACTTGTACTTTAAGGTTGTTCATAATCATATCTTGATACTTGTTTTATATGTAGATGACTTGTTTCTCACAGGTAATGAACGGTTGATAGAACAATGTAAGAGGGAGCTTACCTCTGAATTCGAGATGAAAGATCTCGGATTGATGCATTACTTCCTTGGCTTAGAAGTCTGGCAAAAGCCAGGCGAGATCTTCCTGACACAAGGAAAGCATGCAGTGGATATCTTGCAGAGATTTGGGATGCAGGACTGCAAGTCCATGAGTGTACCCATGACTACCAACTTGACAAAGTTGCGGGACTCAGCCACCAGTTTACAGAGTGTGGACTCTACTTTGTATAGACAGCTCATTGGATCCCTGATGTATCTCGTGCATACGAGACCAGACATCTGTTACACAGTGAATACAATAACTCAGTTCATGTCTGATCTGAAGTACATGCACTCGATAGCCGCCAAACATGTACTTAGATATGTGCGAGGTATTATCACTTATGGGATCTGAGGTGTTATCTGGATATTCAGATTCAGATTGGGTTGGCAATGCAGTTGACTAGAAAATTACCTCTGGTTATTGCTTCAGTATGGGATCAACGATGATCTCTTGGTCCAGCAGGAAACAGGGTTCCATAGCTCAGAGTATGGCTGAGGCATAATATATTGCTGCAAGTGATGCCTGCAAGGAAGCAGTTTGGCTCAGAAAACAGGTATCTGATCTGTTTGGTGGAAAGCTTGACTCAACGATCATACATTGCGATAATTAGAGTTGCATAAAGCTTTTAGAGAACCCAGTGTTTCATGATAGATCGAAACACATTGAAATGAGGTATCATTTCATCAGAGACCTAGTGCAGAGAGGTGCTCTGAAGTTGCAGTACATTCGTATGGATGAACAGATCGCAGATATCTTGACCAAGCCTCTGTTAGCATCAAAATTTGTGTACTTTCGTGACAAGCTTGGTATGGCAGAGAATGCCTCTCTCGTTGAGGGGGAGTGTTGATTTTTCTGAGCAGCATCGAGAGCCATAATCTTAGGAGAATGGGGACACCTGGTCCAGGACCACGGTGTGGACTCAACCTAGTGTTGAGTGATCATTCTGTTGAATGATGATATCTAGTCCTTGACTATGATATGGACCCAACTTTGCCTAGGGGGGACTCAACCCTGTGTTGAGTGACCATTCTATTGAATGGTAGACATCTGGTCTGGGACCACGATGTGGACCAGTCTAGTACTGGTAGACTCAGCCTAGTTCTGAGTAACCATTCTCTTGGAGAATGGAGGCACTTGGTCTATTACCAAGTATTTGACCTAGGGTCAAATTATGCAGCCCATGGCTGAGGCACCTGGTCTGTTACCTGGAAAGCACTATAAGCCCTAGACTCGGTCTAGGCATGTGTGACACTTTGACCCTTGATTTATGGGCTTTGTGTTCTTCTCCAAGGCTTAGCTACCCTTGGTTAAGATACCCTAGTACCTGATCTTGGTGCCACACAGAGTGTAAGATAAAATCATTAGTAACTCTCTTAGATAAAATCATTAGTAACTCTCTTGGTTTATGGTGATAAAAGACCACAGGTGATGACCACAGGGGCACTTGAAGAAGGCTAAAAGAAAAAGTCAAAAATACATAAAAGACTTTTAGACCACAGGAAAAAGGACCACAGGGAAAAGTCAAAAATACACGAGGACTTTGGTAAAAGTAAAAAATACATAAAGGATTTTTTGGACTATAGAAAGGATAAAGGTAAAAGTGAAAATTATAAAAGAATAAAAGAATATTATTTTGTTCTTTTTAATTTTGGTCCACTTACAGGTGACTCAAGGATATAAAAGAAGATCAATCCATTTCATTATTACACACATACTTGCTCTCACAGGTACAACTGCTCATCAGAAGTTCTTACAGTATTGAAGAGGAAAGTTCTTGTGATTGTGCCCTAGCATGGATGAGTCTAGCTAGGGCATCATCATCCATTGAAGGTAAACCCTAAGTTAGTGTTTCATTTTAAAGTTCATCTTCAGTTATTCGGCTAGGGTTTCTGTCAAACCCTCATCCTCAGATTTGGGCAGCAACTACCATATTTCGGGCAGTCCACCTACCTTCACGGGCAGCCACCGTTGTTCTCGGGCGGCCTTCTCTCTCTTCTCGGCTGCCCTTGTCTTCTTTCGGGCAGCTCCTTTAGGGCTCGACCCTCCTTTCTCTGCCCTCAGGCTGCTACCAATGAGGGTTTGGGCTGCTAGCCAACCCTCGGGCAGCATACCAGTGAGGGTTTGGCTGCTTGCCAACCCTCGAGCAGCCTTTGGGGCAACCCGTGAGGGCTGCGGGCTGCCAGCAGTCTGCTGAGCAGACCGTAGGGCCTCGGGCTGTCAGCCGACAGATCCGGAAGGCCACGTGCAGCCTTAGATCTGCCCAACAGCAGATCTGGGCAGCATACAGGCTGCTGGGCAGCAGATACGGGCAGCAGGCAGCATAAGACAAGTAGCTGGGCAGGTACGGAAGGCCACAGGGCAGCCGGGCAGGTTCAGACAGTCCAGGGAAGCGGGCAGCAGAAAAACAGGGCAGCCGTACAGTTCTGGGCAGCCTGCTAATTTGGGCAGGAGAGAGAAAATTATGGCAGCTGGCCCTAATTTGTGAAAAAGCCAATTTGGCATCTTTTATGTAATTTGGAAATTTGATCTCTTGACATTGTGGTTTAACCCTGTTGGGGTTTGAGGAACTTTTTGAAGAATTTTCAAGTCATCTCATTTACGAGATGAGTTACTAATGCTTTTTGGGGTTTTTGTCCTTTAAAGGTTTCCCCAGTGAAAAACTCTTGTGTCCATTGTGTTGATGTGATGAATGTTATTGTATTGCACTTACCATTTGTTTAAAGTTAGTCTGCAATTTTTTTTAAGTATTCATGCTAATGCTAAAATTCAACAGATCCCACAGTAAATGCCTTGCTCTTTTGAAAGCTATTTTACCTACAAGCTTAGTTGTGGCTTGGTCTAATTCCTTCTGCACCTTGGCTTTTGCAGCTTGAATTTCAGAAATGAGTAATTCTTTGTTCTTAATTTGGTCTTCTAGAATACCAATTTCTTCATCCTTGTATATAATAGTGCTCTTAAGATCATTCATTTCAACTTCTTTAGTTACTAGTACTTAGATCTGATAAAAGTTTAGCCAAACCTTCTGAAGAATCTACCTGGTTCGCTTCTGATAAGGTAGATTTTGATGTCAACAATTAAGAATTCTCCTCCAACTTACTATTTGTCTGCCTATACTGTTCAAGTTGATTTTTAAACTTTAACATTTCTCTGTATAACTGTTCTTCCTCCTCTTGAACAGCAATAAGCTCTGGAGTCTGGACAAGTTCATTGTGTTACCCCCTATTTGCGGGGTGATCACTTGATGGTTTGTTAGGCTAACCTGGGCTAATTCCCAGGGCTTCCGAGCATGAATGTGGTCTAAAGCAGCAGGCTTCAGGTTGTGAAAAGTTCTGGATATAATGTCTGTGAGATCTGATTTACATGTGGAACTGTTTAGAGTGCGAAATTGGCTAGATATAATTCCCTTTTCAAACAGGCCTATAGCAGCAATTAAAAAGACATTCTGGGCAGATCTAAGGATTCCTAGGGGAGGCATTCTTTAGGCATATTTTCTTTGCATACCTCGATGACCATGTTAAGTTGCTTGGGGCAGGTTTGGAACAGATTTAGTAGCATCCTCAGCCTACACAAACAGAAAGTGCCCAGAATAATTGTTCAAGACCCTGGATTAAGCATAAGGAGTGGCCCGTCATACATTCATAATATTTCGAGTTTGGCTTACCGCATCAAGGGTTTAGCAAGGTCAGTGGTGAGAAGGTTTATGGGTCTATTTCTGGGCAAATTAGGGCACCATATTGATGTCAGACTTGTTCCATGCAACCCCAGGTATATTCCAGTCTTCAGTTTTGGCTTAGTAATGTATGAACAAAGCTAGTGTATGACATAGAAAACTCAGTTTTGTGGTCTGATTAAGACCTGTTTCAGGCAGACTGGCAAAATATCAGTATTTACCTGGAATGTTGTAGCATTCTGAGCCCTGTCACAGCAACAAACAAGCAAAATCTGTGGGTCATCAACCAGTTTTATGGGCAGTTTTCTGGATCACTTGTTTTATTTTCTCTTTTTGCCTCATTTTGGTAGGCCTGTTTATCCAAGGCTACCAGAGGTCTGTGTACTTGATTTCCATGCTTTTATTCAAATGACGGGAGCTGTGGTGAACTAAAATTTGTTGATCAATCTTAATCTGTTATTGCTATGGCGAAGGCCACATTTGACAGGTTGAGCATGCGAATTTCTCCAAGCACAACAAACAGGAGATTTTTCACAGCTTAGTAGGGCTTTGGCAACTGAACTTGTTAAAGAAAATAATAAATAAAAATATGGAAGACAAACTACAAGGTGAAGCCTTGTTACACAAAACATATGCAGTGACCATATTTGTTTAGCTGCCCAGGAATGTGTCTCTGGCATTGTAATTGTTTGCATACTCGACAATGAAGATGCAATTGATACATCCGGTATTCTGGAGCTGGCACCTTGGTTGAGTACAGTAAAAAGGACCAGCGCTAATTCCAACCAGTTCGAGTGCCAGGGCCAACTGTTGATGACACAATACAGATACCAGCGATATCATAAATTGGCAGCTTGGAGGTTTATGGATCCTGTCTCACCCGAGCAGCGATATATGTGGCAGCATAGAAATCTAGGGTCCCGATTTCTGTGTCTAAGAGAAAGCTTGATCAGGCAATGAGCTGACCCATCTCTTGTTATCAAAGTCGCCTTCAATTTGGGACACAAAGCATGTTTTAAAGCTGTCATTATTATGGAGACCCGATGTGTGGAGGATAAAGGTTGGACTCTTGATTTCTAATGCAAATTAACTAAATAGTTGGGCATGCTATGGACACCTTGTCTTCTTGTGGCATGATTTTCTCATTTGCAATGCCAGGATCATGGATCCGTTAGCAACAAGGATGTGCATTTATAAAAATGGTCGTGGGTGGTTGGTTGATCATTCATGAGGTAGATAAATGAATCTTCTTCAAGTGATAGATCGTGGTAAATCATGTGTTAAGGCAGGTGTCCACCTAGAAGGTGTTGCACAAGCTCGATTACCCATTATTTTATGGTTGATGAGTTTGTTATGGCTGGCATTATTGAAGTTCGTTGTTGGTAGCCTCAATTGAGGGTGGTTGCATGGAGGGGCCATCTCCCTCTAGGAGTTATTTCTCATATAATCGTTACACCTTTATGGTTTCATAATTATTTTATGGGATTGATCTACTTTGGAGGCCTTTTATTTGGCATATTTTCTCTTTTGGTGGGAGCGCCCTGATATTATAATCGTGGTTATGGCCCATGGGCCTTCCAATAATTTATTGAGGATAAAGTGGATCTAACCACTTTTAAAGAGTTTGTTAGAGATGTTTGAATAAAAGAGGGCCTTTGTAATCTTGGCATTGTACCCGTTTGACCATTGTTAGGAGTTGGTTAGAATTGGTTAAGGTTTGGTGAAGTTGGTTACTATTTACTCCACTGATATTATTTTATTGTAAGAGTGAAGTAGAGCTGCAACCTATATAAGGGTTGCCCCTCTCACTCATTTGTGATGGTTGGATTATGAGATCTCTCTCATTTTTAGAGCCTTATTGTTATATCTTTCATGGAATAATTTGAAGTTCAATGGTTTTCTTCTCCAATTGTAAGTAGTGTCCGGTTCTCATCTTTAATGTTGCTAATGGTGTATGGAATAGATAGAACATGTTATTAGGGCCATAGAAGGACAATCTTCTCACATTGGAAGGATTGTGAGAGAAGTTTCCTCCATTCCTTTGTTGTTTTATGCATGAATGTTACATCGTTTTGGGCATCTTTAGTGAGTAGGAACTTGGATTTCTTCATGGTATAAGGCATACCCTATTAACAATTGTTTTGAGTTGGCACTGAAAGGAGGCTCCTAGTGATTTCCACTATTGTGATGTAACATGTTAGGGTTTCTTGGTTCGCACTGCAAGGGATCCATTTATCTCTCACCATTCATGAACTCCCCCATCTTCCATTGGTCTTGTTTCCTCTTGACTCCATATGCCCTAGGTATTGGTACTAGTCTCCAAAGTTCTTTGATCACCTATACGTTAACAGAAGACCTCAAGTTTTGCTAGTGCTAACTCCAAATCACCTTTGGTCCCTCATTACCATAGCCTAGCAATCATATCCTAGGGAATCTCCCCTTGAATTGGAGAAGAGCCAACCAGAAGTGCAGAGAGGTGGTTATCGATGTGACAGTGGGTAACACCTCTAGGATGCAATTGAAACTTGAGCTAGCCTGTTCTTTGGGGCTTTAATCACACATGCCAGTTCAAGTTGTAACACAGTGTTAGGCAACTTTAGCTTCTTCTTCAATACCTGAATTTTTGTATCCTTCTCTTTAATTTAAGATTGAAAAGGTCTTTGGATTACTAGGATCAACATCTAATTCAACAATTTTTTGTTCCAGTTCCTTTATTTCAAGTTGTTTGGCTTTGTTTGCCACCTATTGCGCCCAATACACACTTTATGACACGCTGAAGTCTCCAACCCACTTTGTGTGTCTTTGGGGGCAAGTTAGAGCTGGGGACCACTGTTACCACAGTCTACCAACTCCTCCGTTTAGGCCAAATCCCAACAGAGCCAAGGGGGGTAGTCCCTACATGAAGTTATTCCCAAGTTTATTAACTATTAGTTAAAGGGATCTTTTATTAAGGTTGTAAGGCTAAGACTTTACACTATCCCCAGAATGACAATCAACATGCAATGCAGATATTTCTTTCAATGACAAACAAATCCTAAGATATAGAAAGACTAGTGCCTATTAACAAATGGAGTCAAAATAAATGAGTTACAACTTTACAAAAATTAAACTAGATTGATTTATCCATAGTTTAAATGTTGTCTGAACTAAACAAGATTACAATATAAGTAGTCAAATGGATTGTGCAATATGAACAATATTTCACTGTTAAATCAAATGATTATAGACAGACAAATAAATGGAACGACTATTAACAATTACCCAAAATGCTTGAAGAAAATGAATCAAATTATGTATGCAAGATCTACAAGTTATTAGCAGTGTGATTATTACCCAATAGATTTAAAGATGCCACCAAATGAGACTAGATGGTTAAAGGAAGACACTTGTAGTAAATTGAAATGTGAAAGTGCTTGCAAGACAAAACCTTGAACAACGAGGCAACTATGAACAAAAAAGTAAGCAAATGTTGGTGGGACGTTTTGCAATGTCCCTTGGTTCTTTTGAGGTAAATTTTATTAAAGTTGAAGCCTTTGATTAAGTTTTAGATCCGGTGGTGGGACTACCCCAACTTCGTATCCTTCAAATCAAAGAGGGAGTGCTAGGCTCTCAACAAAGTGGAAACAAGTCCAAAGGTAGGTCCACAGGTCAAAACTCAGCCTGACGCTCAACAAGGAGGACGCGAACACTGTGAGACCCCCAACGGTTTCTGACTCCCTGTAGCTTCCAAAGTCACTCATTTTTAGTTGAAGAGAAAAATAGTGAAGGGGCCAAATAAGTTGGTTAATTTCCAACTTGTAAAAGTAAAGTGCAGCAAGTAAATTACAATTTAAACAATCAACAGAGTCAACCTGTGCTTTATCCCTTATGGGAGGTGCCGCTACTTGATCTCTGGACAATAGAATAAATTTGCTTTGTAGAAACTTAAAGATTTGCAACAAAGAAATGTGAGCTATTTAGATTTCCTAAAGCCCCTAAGCCTTTCTGCTTTTCATACCCTTGATCTGAGTTCCCTAAAGGGAGATAACAGAGGGTAGAGGATACACGGACAATTTAGGTTGTATATTCCTTCGAAACAGTAAACTTAGATGACAGAAATTAAAGATCTAACGAAGTGCTTTGCTTGGAAAAGAAATGCTTGAAAAGTAAATTAATCTAAACAAAATATACCAACCACACATCAATCTCCCTAAAGGAGAAGGTGGGTAAAAACTGGAAAAAAATCAGATCTATCTGAAAATGAAAGCAACAACTAGTGATCTACCTCCTAGATCTATTTCCTACCTATTTACAATATGATTACAAACAACTTTTAAAGCTCTTAAAGAATACCCACGAGGAGACTCTCTCGGGGCTTACAAAATCATGGAAAGAATGATGAGAAAAGATGAGGGTTTGAACCCCTTTTTGAACTGGTTGAAAGTTGAGGTGTTTTTGGTCCGATTTGGGCAGCACCTCCCCTTAACCTGTGTAAAACCTGCTAAAAACCAGCAAGAAAAAGCTTGCTGGAAAATGACAGGAAACTCAAACAAACTAGTTAAAATGTTAGTACAAAAAAACCTAGAAACTAGGGCAAAAATCTGGGTTAAAAAATGACTGAAAAATGAAGTTTAGAGGGATGCAAAATGCATTTCTAGCCACCTAAAACCCTGTAAAATATCAGATTTATGATTGATAAATATAGATCTAGTACTTAGCCTTGAAGGCCCTCCTTCAAACCCTTGGATTTGCAAAAAATGTGAGAAAAATCTACAAAATACAATCAAGAGGTGAGTAACCCAAATGGATCTACAAAAACCTTTGTAGATCTAAAGTAAACTACTCACAAACAATAGCAAATAACCATTTACCATCAAGTCCCCTTTGCAAAAACCTTTGCAAGGGGCATCTATGCATGTAAAAATAAATAGATCTCACAAACAATGAACTATTTTACCTCAAGCTTGAAGAGAAGAGACCAAACACCAAAGAAATATGGATCCTCCAAAGATTTTCTTCTATTAGGCCCAACTAGGGAAAAATTCAATACAATGAGAGCCTCTAGGGCTTGAGCAAAGCTTGAGAAAAACGTGAGAGAAGAAGAGGAGAGAATTTGGTAGCATAACCTTAGCATGAGAAAATTGCGTGGAGTGAGGGAGAGGAGCCCTCCTTATATAGGAAAAATACAAAAACCTCTTGGATCCAAAACCCTCTTGAGAAACCACCTTGTATTAGGGTTTTAGCCTTCCCCTTTGACTTGAGCTTGCTCTCCTCCAATAAGAAACAAGGGCGCCTCCCTTTGGTTGAGAAAAATAATTAAAAAAAAGAAATCTAGGGTTGGGAACCCCCTTTGGTTGACTATTTAGTCTTGATGTTTTTCCTTTGGGAGTGGTTTCTTCCCACATGTGGGTCCCTTCACACTAGCGCCCCCCCTCTTAAGTGGGTTTCCACCTTGTGTGGACCCCCTTTGACTTAAATTTTGATTTTGATTTTTGATTTTTTTGATTTTTTTTGTTTTTATTTTTATTTTATTTTTTAAACTTGGAAAAAACAAGAGGGGCGCCCCACTTAGGAGATCTTTAAAAATTTATTTTGACCATGGGGGGGGGGGGTTACTCAAAAATAAAAATTGACTATGCTTAGCCAACCCCCAAACTTAATTACCATGGCCTCATTTGATTTTTTCCGTCAAAATCAAATAATTTAATTTTTCACCCTAGGAAATTAAATTAATTCCCTAGGAAAAAGACCTTGTCTTAACTAAAATTGGTGTAACTTCCTAACCCCTTGTCAGAAGAACATGGGACTTGAACCTATGGCTTAGGAGGTGTCATAGCATATTCATTGTATTCATAACCCCTATTACAAAATGCCAAGGATTAAGAAAATAAATTACTACATCAAAATTTAATTAATTAACCACCCAATCGTAAAGTTAATTAATTAGGAGAAAAAATTTTAAATCCTAAGGAAATTCCGCAAGAATACAAGATATGGCTAGCATGGTCATGGACAACAACTTGAAACCTTAGCCACCTCACAGGCTTGATTATCAGAACGCCAATTCACCACTTTGGAGGATTGGTGAGTGAAAAACCCAACCAATTAAAATTGTTAAAAAAAATAACAAAATTAACTGGAAGAGGAAAAAACACTCGGTGAAGAGGTCTTTCCTGATAATAAAGTCCATGGTGACATCCTTAATGGAATGATCCATGCTGACATATAAAATTACATTAGTTATCCCATGCAGGGGAGCAGACATTTCGTGTACAAAAGGGGCAGAATTGCCCTGCTGAGTGAAAAATCCCTAGGATTTTTCCATGGTACAAATTGTACAATATGTACATCTACAATGTACATGACATTGCCACCTAGTCGATATAGGTGGGCAACGCCACCTTTTCTCGCTTCAATTGATTTTCAACCTTCTTGACCAAGGTTTGAAGTCCACCCATGCTAGAAATTGTTTGTAGTACTTCTCTGAATATCATTTCTCCAGTTTTCTTATCTAGATCAATTTTATCCAACACATTTATTTGATCTAATTTCACTTTAATTTGTGTAGCTTTATAATCATCTGATGTTTTAGCCTTTTGTGCTTTGAGCTCGAAAAGAGCCATATTAAAAGTTTCTTCTTTGAAGTGTAGTGTAGATAATAATCTTGGTTGCTGTTCCTTTCTTGCAAACTTTTCTTGCCTCATTTGTATATTTTGATTCTTAATTCCCTTGTATTGAGAGAATAAACTTTTCTTAGGATGTTGAGTTTCCTATGCAGTAGTGGCTTCTTGTGTACTTTTCCCAGGCAAAGATGCTGTATTAATGTGCTCAATTGAATCATTGATAGAATAGGCTCGCTTGATGCAGAAACCTGATCTTGATGCTAACCAATACACCTTGTTGATTTAAGGACTCTTCAATCTTACCCTTCTTTCTTTCTAGTTGCTCTCCTTGTTGCCCTTCTACTTCCATATCTGAATGAATCTTAGATTCCAACCTCTTAACTCCTTTTTCTCGCTTTTGAGGAGTTGGAATGATGTTTTGTTGTATTAGCTACTGTCCAATTTCTCCCACGTTAATTATATCTTTAGTTGGAAATGTCCTTTCTTGAGATAGTGTTTGAACCTGTGGTTGTTGTTGCAGATCTCCTTGTAAGATTTTTTTCACTTGTTCCCAATTATCTAGATTTGCAATCTTTTCTAATTTTTCATTTCGCTCATGAATATATTCAACAGACTTGACTTCTGTCTCTTAGTTGAAATAATTTTGTGTGGGTCATATATCCATTTATCTTCTTGCTAAAAATTCCACCGTTTTAACATATCCTCTCCCAAGGACTGAGCTGTTCTAGTCTTTACCAAAAAGGGACCAACTTCTTTGGCTAATTTTAAAGTAATTGGGTTTTTGTTACAAGCAAAGTGAATATAATCAGAGTTAAACCTTTGCCTAATATGCTCCAGGGCAAATTCTAGGAGTCAGAAATGCAGGTAATAAGTAAGGCTTCAACTTTGAACCATAAATTCTTATGATAATAGGCTCTTAAAAAAGAAACCAATCTCCAATTCTAGCGTCTAGAGTCTAGACTCAATTGTAACAATTTCTTACACTCTGGGGAAATCCTTGGGGGAGGATTGTCACGAAGAATAACATATGCTTTAAACATAAACTTGTTTTCAAAGTGGTTAACACCAATGTTATCAGATCCCAACCGATTTGACAAAACCGACCGGTTGGACCGGTTTTACAGGCTTCGCCGGGTCATATTCTGCACACAAATCGTTTTTTGCTGGTTCCGCGAAACCAATGACCGTTTTCAAGGCTGAATCGGTCGGTTCCGTACAAAAACGCTAGGTACACCCAAAAAACAATGAATTGGCAAATTTTTTAATAAAATAAAATAAGAAAGGGTCCACGTGTGAGATGTAACATGTAACTCCTTTCTGCATGTAATTTAATGAAGAAAATGACAAAATTATCAAGATTTTGGTTTATACATTTTTGTCAAACACTTTTAGCTACTAGGTTTTAAATTAAAGAATCACTTACAAACTTTGAAACTTAAAACACCATGCCAAAAAACTCTTCAACCAAAGATACTGAACAATTGTTGTTGTAGTAGCCATGTGAGGCATCCTCACTTAAGTAGACCCAAAAATAATATTAATAAAAGGTATTTTTATTATTATTTTGCACAAGTTAGCCTAGTTAAATTAGACAATCGGCCCCAAAGGAAAATTAGATTTCCAGTGTCTTAGTGTATAAATAGAAGACACTTCACTTCATTTTGACATCAAGCCTTCAAGCAAGTTTGCTCAAGGAGAGAAAAGAAGTTCGCTATTGCTAGCGAAAGATTGTTTTTTGGGATTCTTCACTTTGGAGAAGTTTCTCTTGTTTTTGGGGTTTGTGCTACTATCATCTAGATGTGCATCGATCTCTATTGGAAGGTTTGAACTCAGGGGAGTCAAAGAGTTCATTTGTCTATGGTTGGGAGATGATTGTGTATCATTGTAGTTAAATGCATAGTGGAAAAAATCGGCATCGACAAAAATTAGGCGAGGGTCCAGAAAACATCTTCTTGGCAACATCGGGAAAAATCGGCAAACCGCGACAAGCATTAAAAATGCAAAATTTTTACTTTAATAGGGTCAAAATTTTCTTACCGATTTTTTCCCCTATTTGCCGATTTTTTCCTATTTTTCTCGATGTTTTCCCGATTTTTGCCGATATTATCAGAGGTTCGATTTTTTGAAAAATCGAGATTTTTTCGGGCCGAAAAATCGGCAGCTTGAAAAAATCATGATTTTTTTCGGGACATCGCCGATTTTTCGGCGACTTTTTCCACTATGGTTAAACGAGCTCCACACATAATTTTGTTTTTGTGCTTTGTGTTTCTTTTAGTGATCTTGGTTTATAGCTATCAAATTCTATCATAAGATTAGGGCAGTGTTAAAAGAAGCCATTGCTGGAAATTAGGGCCCCATGTTTTGGAATGTTTCTCACCTTAGATCATCTTGAAAGGAGCATAGAGCACCTTTCCCTCCTAGGGCACATCTTTTTGTGGAGGCCAAATCTTGATTGGAGAAGTTTCAATTTTTGACCTAATACTACTGAGGTCAAGACCTACGGCTTCTTGTTGTTTTGTCCATAGTTTTGGACCAATTTTACCTTGCTCCAACTTGCCTCAGTAGGGTGCATTTATCTGTGGTTTCAGTTTTCCAAGCCTCCATACTTCATCCTTGACCTAGCTCCTACTAGGGTTTCTGGTCCAGTTTTGTAGTCAAGATGATTGGGATGAAGGTT
This sequence comes from Pseudotsuga menziesii, assembly GCA_001517045.1. Lineage (NCBI taxonomy): Eukaryota > Viridiplantae > Streptophyta > Pinopsida > Pinales > Pinaceae > Pseudotsuga > Pseudotsuga menziesii. The sequence goes on from LPNX010404812.1 coordinate 122,277, forward strand.
GAAGATAGGCTTGATGGGACTTCCAATTCCAGCTGATATCTTGAAGTTCGTGAATGAGAATATTCCAGAACCAGAAGAGGAAGCCGAGAAGGCTCAATGGAAAAAGAATGATGCTAGGGCAAGGAGAATCTTAGTAGATTCAGTGAAGGACCATTTGGTTCCTCAGATCTCTGAAAAGACGACCGCTAGGAAGTTGTTTAGAGCCTTAAGGAAGCTATTCCAAGATAGCAATATTATACAATGAATGAGTGCTCATCCTTTGTCCATTGACTTTTCAAACAACATTTAACTTTAACAGATGGTAATAGCCAACCTACAAAGGCAGGTGCCATGGAAGGCCTTATGGGCTTTAGAAAAAGACTAAGCCCTAGCCCTGCTGCCAACGAGCGTCCATAGCCCTGATGGGTTTGCCTCACCTTGTTGCCCTTGTGGGGGAAAATGAACCTTACATCATACAATGGATGAGTGCTCATCCTTTGGCCACTGACTAGTTTATAACATTTATACATAGGCATTATGTAATGTCCTCTTCTGCTTAGGCATTGAGGACCGACCTGCTAACCTATGTGATTCCAGTAGGTTCAAGCGGGTATTGACAGTCAGGGAATCAGCTGAAGACTGATGCCATATATAGAAGATCCAGGGCATCAATATTATATCATCATTGGGTAGAAGAGTGCCACTAGAGCCAAAGGCCACCTGCATGCATGACATCTGAACATTATTTAATGATGCATGCACCCGATTGAGTCTCCATGCGCATGCATGCAAGTCAACTGCAAATTAGAAGTTAAAGTGACCTAATTAGGTCAAAAGTTAGGTTATTCACAGTTGAAAGTTATAAAAGAAAGATAAAGTGAATGGAGAAGACACTTATGTGATTATTGATTTGTGGAGTCGAATTGGAGAGCTCGGCGAGCTAAGTTGGGGTTGAGTGCATGCTCAGCTAACTGGTGTATTTTGGCAGCAAAATCTATTTGCCCTAGTTCATCATCAGGTTGGATCATCCAGGTTCAGCACTAGTTCATCATCAGGTTACTGTCAGCAGTTATTTCGGGAGGTTGATTATTCATCCAGCCGGAGAGTTCCACCATCATACCGTGGTACCGTGGTCAGAGACAAAGCAATTCGTTTTCTTATCTACAGGGGTTAGAACTTCCGCATGCTACTTCTATTCATCTCAGAGCACCTTCATTACCCTTCCCCTATAAAGAAGGGCCATTCAACTTGAGTATCAAGCAAGTTATTAGCAGTGCCCCCTTTCTGGAAGACGTTGTTCTGCATGGGCGAATTGATTTGAGGAGGACATTCACGTTTTGGGCTATTGAGCCACTGTTTCTTCTGCATGCTGCTTCCATCACTGTTAGAGGGGTACTATAACCCTATTGCACCTCATCCGGGCCTTCAGCAGCGGCTTATTTATTATTCCGGAGCATCTACAGCTTGAGAGGAGGGCGCATTCACCTGTGGAGGACGATTTGGTTTATCTCCCTATTCCTCTGTCAGAATCCTTGCATGCGGGGACCATCCTCTTCACCATCAGCAGATCTATATACTGGTATGTACATGCATTGACTTCTCCTATTTTATAGCATCTCAGTATTTTCTAGGGCACAGATCTGCATGCCACTGCATGCATGCAAAGATCGGGGTTTGCTTTCCTATTTTATTGAGGCATAAGTCTATTAGCCATCTACAGTACACACATAAAAAGAAAAATACCAATTTGGGATATTACAGTGGTATCATAGCTATTTTCCTTGCCAGCTGTGGGCATGCAAAAATTATAAATGAATTCAGGAGACCCATACAACATTACTCACAAGAGACAGAGGTATAGAGACAGAGAAGAGGAGTTAGAGGACATAGATTTGGGGAACAGAGAGTATCAGTTTGAAAAAGGCAAAGAAACAATGGTCGATGATGATAAAATAGCTTTCAATTGTTCATATCAGCCATAAAAGAACTCACTACTGGGCAAAAAGAAATGAGGATCACCTTCAGGCAAATGACTGAGAAGAATGGGCCCACCCCACACAGTCCCTTATTTCCCAACAGTGATAGGGTATCCACCAGCAGTAGTAGGGAGCACTTACATACCAACATGTAGAGCCATCCCCATATATACAAGCCTTTTCGACCTACCATGCCTCAATTCTTAGATAGTCCAGCTGCAGTGCCTCTAGCACAAGCAGAACCAGAAGAACCCATGAGTGCCTATCTGAGAGAATATAGAGCTTTAGGAGAGGACTTCCATTCAACCATGACCTTCATTGACTTCTGCCACTTTAAAAGTAAGAACAAACCCAAAGCTTACAATAGGCCATTCACCCAGAACTATGAGTTACAATGCACCGTAGGGAAACTGACTATCCCTACCTTAGAGGGCTCCCATGGTGGCCTAGCCCGGAATTGTGTGCAGAAGTTGGATACATACTTCCAGGTCAACCCCATGATTGAGACAAATGCCATTAAATTGGCTACTTTGCACTTGGACGGAGAAACACATGAGTGGTGGTACCACGGGTTAGTGACACTGGGTCACAACACCATCACATCGTACCCATATTTTACACAGAGCCTCATTGAGCGGTTTGATCGGAAAGATCCTGCGGTACACTTTAGAGAGCTGACACAGCTCAAGCAGACAGGTAGTGCAGATGCATTTATTTCAGAGGATAGCAATCATGGTGACAGATATATCAGAGAGTAGGTTGATTATGTTTTTCACTGAGGCTCTCACTGAACCCTTACGAGGATGGGTCAAGTCTTATAGGCCCACCACCCTAGCAGATGCCATCAGATGGACTAGAGATTTATAGGATGCAGTACCCAAAATTAGGCTTCCTCCCAAAACCAATTCCCCTATTGAAGAGGAAGAGAGGCAACTCATCCAGAAAGAATGGCCCAAGAAAGAATGGATGGACAATGATACCCGACAGGACCTTAGAAGAAAAAAGTTATGTTTCACTTGCCAGGAACCATGGGTACCAGGTCACAGATGTTCATAGACTCTAGAGGCCTATTTCGACAATGGGGAGGATGATGATTATCAGGATTAGGAGCAGAGAGAGACACCAGAGACAGTTAAGGAGTGGCCGCCCTCAGGAGGAACCATTGCTACCATAACAGGGGTTCCTAGATTCCACACTCTTCGGATTAGTGGTACCGTACAGGGCCACAGAGTGGGAGTGCTGATAGATGGTGGGGCATCCCACAACTTTATTGATGCTGCATGGGTTAAAAGGAGAGACATTTAGACTGAGAGTTTTGATGGGTTTTCAGTAGCTGCAGCAAGTCACACCATGGAGTGTAGTCAGAAGATTCCTCAATTAATAGTAACACTTGGGAATTATACAGTGATAGAGACATTCTATGTGGTGGATGTACCTGACATGAAGGTGGTATTAGGAGTTCAGTGGATGTATTCCCTAGGGAAGTATTCCACAAACTACCAGACCATGGAGATGGAGTTCACAGGGGTAGAGGGACAGAAGGTAGTATTGAGAGGGATGAATACCTACCCTCCCACAGTAGTGACATCACACAGGATAGAGGCAGTACTCCAACCGGGAGATATTGAGGGAACGACAGAGTGTTTTGTTACCTTTAGGAAACCACTTGATAAGGCCACACAACATCCAACAGTATTCGGAGACCATCTCGCAGGTCAACCTCCAAACAGGGGATTTGAGAGCTTCCCCCCCCTTGATGATGAGGGGCAATTGATTCTGATTCCAGAGCGCATCCTAGAGGTGCGAGAGCGGAAACTGAGGAACTGAATCATCATAGACTACTTGGTTCAATGGAAAGATCTGCCTTTAGAGGAGGCCACTTGGGAGGTAAAACAGGTATTACAGCACCCAACTTTATAGTTGCTTGAGGACAAGCAAATTCGAGCGGGGAAGGCTGTAATGTCCTCTTCTGCTTAGGCATTGAAGACCGACCTGCTAACCTATGTGATTCCTGTAGGTTCGAGCGGGTACTGATAGCTAGGGAATCAGCTGAAGACTGATGCCATATACATAAGATCTAGGGCATCAATATTATATCATCATTGGGTAGAAGATGAAATATCCCAAATACTGATATTTTCTATTTCTGAACAATTATGCGGATATAACTGGGCTTACAGACTGCCAGCCAAAAATCCCTATTTTATAGGAAAAATTAGGGTTAGGGTTTGTGAGACAGAATACACACTTACCACTGATAACCGGCTGAACTGCTACAGATGAAGTCTGCAAGTACTGAGAACTGGATCCGAGAAGAACTGATCTCTCCTGTCTCCGGTGAATGCTCCAGCAGCAAGACGCCCCCAAACAGAGAAAAGGGTGACGCCCTCAAGGAAGGAGGTGCCCGATGGACCCGCCGATTTACGGGGCTGATAGCCTCGCTGTGCCGGAGAGATTGCCTGGATTATACTGCAATTCTGAGCCCTCTAAGTATGAAAACGTTTTGGTTCTCTGAGGCAGCTGCTCACGCCCCTGATGGTCTGGAAAGGCTGATAACTCCTTCGGATGAGCTCGGATGAAGTTGATAGTCACTGGGTACCGGAGTATGAAGCTGCTGATGAGAATGATGCCTGAGTTTCGGAAGGAAACTGAGATCCGGATAAGACTAGGACAGATGTTTCACTGCCGAAATCCTGTTAGCTGAAGACTCCGTCTCCAACCCCAACTGCTGTGCTGCACGCTGTGCTGCTATCAAGTGCTCCCAAAATAATCAATAATCATAAAGTGAAGTCTCCTCTTGCTTTCTCCTCTATTTATAAAGTTCAACTGCGCAAAACCCTAATCTTTGACCTAATTAGGTCACTTTATCTTCTAACTTGCCGTTGACTTGCATGCATGTCACTTTATCTTCTAATTTGCCGTTGACTTGCATGCATGCGGATGGAAAACTCAAATAGTGCATGCATCATTAAAATAATGCTGGGATGGCATGCACTTTTAGGGTTTGCATGCATGCCACTTTTGGGAACATTACAGAAGAGGGCCACCAGAGCCAAAGGCTACCTGCATGCATGACATCTCAGCATTATTTAATGATTCATGCACCCGATTGAGTCTCCATGTGCATGCATGCAAGTCAACTGCAAATTAGAAGTTAAAGTGACCTAATTAGGTCAAAAGTTAGGTTATTCGCAGTTGAAAGTTATAAAAGAAAGATAAAGTGAATGGAGAAGACACTTATGTGATTATTGATTTGTGGAGTCGAATTAGAGAGCTCGGCGAGCTAAGTTGGGGTTGAGTGTGTTACCACCTAAACGGTAACTTGATGTTCAGAAGAATGAAAGAATGCTAGTTTATGCAGAAAATCATATTCAGTCTATTGCTGGAGTGAGGTCTTTTGCAGAGGAGCTCCGTAATGTCGGGTCTGTCCCAAAGGTTTTGTTTCCAGATTAGCAGAGGCTCCTGAGTTCGACAACACAACATAGACTTTCCAATTCAAGAGTGGGAGCACAAGTTATCAAAGCTCTTTCAGAATTGTAAAAGTGCCTTCACCACTTGTGCTTACACGCTGTTAACAACAATCAAACTGGTGGAGGTGGCATACGTTGGGGTTGTAAAAACTGATGTTAGAGATCACTGTCTACTGCACAAATATAGATGTACAGTATGCCTCGGAGAATATGAAGAGAAGGACATGTTGCGGGTCTTGCCCACCTGTGGCCATGCATTTCACATCAGCTGTATTGATGTATGGTTAAGGCAACATTCTGCCTGTCCTGTGTGGCGAATATCTCTTCGAGGTTCTTATGGTAGAACTGTAACTTGTCCATTCTTAAGCATATCAACTCAGCCAGGTTATATTCCTAGAGTCATTTCTGAAAATCTGTTTGAACATTCTAATGCCTACTTTGACAGCAGTAGAAGAAATCAATATAGAGATAAAAACACTGGTTAAGAGCAATCTACAATGTCATTTTCTTCAAGGCAAAACTAGTCTGAGAATGACTGTCATGGGACAGATGGATTTAATTCTAATAGAGAAAACACTTTATACTACACCACAGAAAACAACTGTGGAGCTTAGGATTTTCTCCATATGCAACTTAATAATGCAATAAATGATGGTCCTCAATTTGAATCTCGGGTTCTTTCTCAAAGTATGATTAATGAGATGTCCAGAGTGGATGGGTTAAGGCCTTGTAAGGGTTTAGAAAATGGCAGCATGGCAGCTTGCGATCCTGATGAAATTCAAGGAAGGCAACACTTTGTATCATTGCAAATTGAATCTAGTGAAACCAATGGGACTATATCATTGTCCCATGGTCAACAAATGATGAATATTGGAAGCTCTGAACAGATTGTTGAACTGTCCAGTGGACTAGACAAATTTCATAATGGTTCAATTGCTTCAGGCTTTATTGGAACTGATATGTCCTTGAATATGGGTGGGCGAGCAAGATTGGATGCCATTTCATCTGCTGATAATGCTGATAGAAATGAGTCTTTGGGCAGCAATTTGGTCCTGCCTTGTATTGAAGATGAAAAATCCGCTCTTGAGAGAAATGTTCCTTCTTGTGAGAGGACAAAAGTTACAAAGGGTTTTCAGGATAGTCCCATGTCCATACAATCCCAGGCATCCCTCAAAGAGCGTGAAGAAAGTAACACGGAGGAAACGCACAACACATTAAAATTTGCACAAAGAGTCAATGATTTGAAATTCGCGCCGCTGCAAGTAGGATCATCTCATCGATAAAATTGATCAAGAAGCTCGATAAGCGAAAATCCAGTTAGGATGAGGATTTCATGGAACACCTCTACCAAATATTCTTGTTTTGCAGGCACGTGTATTGACAGCCGATTTTGCCGAGTAGACTAACGACCACCAGCTCATTGTTCTGACTTCATATCTCTCCCCGGCAAACTGTGAGACAGCCAAACATTTTTTCTGCCAACGTTGTTTATATTTTTATGGCAGGCAACTCCACAATCGGATTACAAATTTGAATCGGGGATCCACAATCTTTGGCAACTGATGAAAGCATAATGGAGCCGCCGGCAGAGAGCCACGACTTATGGAATCTGTCCACCTACAAGTTTCATCTTTGAGCAGCTGAATGAATGGGTTTTTAAACTGCTAATAAATTGATTGGAGCCCTTTTGTTTCAATGCCGGGCTCGGAGCAGCTCTCCTACCCACTTATTGGTACACGTAGACATTCGTTGGCAAAAACAGCAGACAGAAGCTGTGAAGAAGGTGCTTGCAGAGCTTAATATCGTGGGCACTAATGAACATCCTTCACCGTCATCCGTAAATTACTCATTATGTATATGTGATTGACATCTTCGAAGCGGTGGCCAAGCTCGGGTTATCAATTTGTCAATTGGCAGTCGATTAACGTTGGCACGATTTGAAGATTTTTGCAACCAGCGGCTTGTAGATTTCTAGATAGGAGGTCACGAGTTACCACCCACAGATCCGGACGGAAATGAATGCCACGGTAGCAGCTTGAACAGTTCGACTTGTGGGCATACGATTCCTTTGCCAGAACATGCCAAAGTTAAAAAAAAACGCCACCACTGGGCAGTCTTCTCGCTGCTATGTGGAGTTTGGAAGGTTCGGGGGCCGGTTCTATATGTGATTTTCCCATCATTGGTAGCCAAGCCTGAGTTCTAAGTTTGGTTAACCCATACACTTGGCACGCTTAACTCCCTTTTCAACTTTGGCAGCGGTAACTTTGAGTCTGAAATTGGCAATTTGTTTTACTACTATAAGATCAGTTAGGTAACATATTGGCTGTTTGAAGAATCCGCTGCTAGATTGAGGGACTAGTTCTATATTTTGAAAAAACCACCAATTTGTTGACATGTGGCGTGGCGCCCCTTTTTGACTGAATATTTCAAACCTTTAGAACATGTCCACTTGGGATATTGTGAAAGACTTGGAGATTTAGTTAAGTGAGTTTTTGCCAATAAAATAGAGTTTGATAGGATGAAGTAGATTTAGTCAATTTTAGATTGGAGAAAAAGGTGGATCTAGTTCCACTTTTTCTCTCTTGTTTATTATTTTATTTTATTTTTCTTTTTGAAAAAGAATAAGAGGTTTTTGGTATATAAAATGGACCAACCTTCTTCAATGTAAGATGGAAGTTTTTTGGGCTGGGAGGATTTTTCCCCAGAGTTAATAAAGAAAATCATGTTGAGTTTTTGGATATGTGGGGTTTCTCCGTTGTAGCTTCAGGTTTTCATAAAGTTATAGACCAAGCCAACATGGAGGGCTAACAATCTAGCACGTTGGGCAAGCATTTGCGGCTGCCAAGTTGCTTGTCGTCGTTATGTTCTTGGAGGTCTGGGAGTAATGGAAAGTAGTCAGTTATACTTCCATTCTCCTGGCCTTTGATTATGGAATGGACCAGCTTAGTCTCACTTCCGCGAAACACAAAGCTCTTCTGAGTCCCCATCTGACTCCATTTACCCTTCTGGTATCGGCACTGGCCTTCCCTCGAGGATTGATCCTCCCTTCCCTTCCTGCCCATCAGTCCGAATCATTTTCCTTTTTGCTACCCGAGTTTCTCTAAGGCAGCCTCTTCAGATCACCCTGCCCTCAGTTGCACCTGCCTTAGAGATCCGAAGTTAGGGAAACCCCCTAGAGCTGGAGAAGAGCCAGCCTGAAGCAAGGAGAGAGAAGGTGTGGTGACATTGGCCTCTCTCTCGAGAAGTTGTCGCCGGGACGGTGCGCCCACGGTTTGGGCTTTCGGCACCCGAGTGCCAGTTTCGGGCGACAACAGAGTGCATGCTCAGCTAACCGGTGTATTTCGGCAACGAAATCTATCGGCCTTAGTTCATCATCAGGTTGGATCATCCAGGTTCAGCGTTAGTTCATCATTAGGTTACATTCAACAGTTATTTCGGGAGGTTGATTATTCCAATGTTCCCCCAAGTTTCCGGGACGCGGGAGCGTGGGAGCGGGGAAACGCACGGTGGGGGCGTGTGGAGACTACCCCCAAATTCTAGGGAAATTTGAGGGGGGCGGGGGGGCGTCGAGGTCATAAAAATTAAAAAAATATATATAAATTAAAAAAAATAAAAATTATAAATGCTAGATAATAAATATCATAAATCCTAACCAGTTGGGTGATCTTCATTCCATTTCCTTCTATATCGAGTTGTTTATAAAAATCAATTGAACTAAGTTATTAGGTCTTTTATCATTTAAATATCATGTCCGATTTCAAATTTCTATGTTTGTCTGATTTCAAATTTCTAGAAGTTAAATTCTACTGAAGTCCCAATTTGCAGCATCCGTACTGTGCCACTACCAGAATTGTCAAATTTGTACTCACTCCATTTTATTTAGGTAAAGTAAAAAGACAATAACTATATGAAGTTATCAATCTGATTCCTTAATTTATTATACCTCTCAAAATGGTTGTGTTTTTCCTTGGAGAACCTAAACTACAGCCATATTTGGAGACATGGATAAAGAGGCCAAAAGTTGACAGTAAAACTAAAACACAACACCAAAATTGTCTAAAGTTACTGCTTGACTCAGACTATTTTCTTTTCCATCAGTTACAGGCATTTTCAGAGGTACAGGTTAAAACCAAACCTTTTCAACTAAGGGTTGATTCTGGAAAAAGATTTTGTGCAACAACCCGTGTAAGCAAATCTTTTGAACTGCAGCGCAATTGACATAAATGTTTCAGGAATACCAAAGAATCAACAACTAAATAAGAGAAAACAAAACACCACATAACCTCGTCAAGTTGCATTGGTAAGTGGAAAAAAAATCAACATTTGTAGCCCAACAATAAATAGTACATACGTGAGAATTCCTTGCGGCTTATTCCCTGTTGTGATAATGACTGAATTGACTCGAAAATCACGCATCTTCTTTGCAGCCATATACATAGATTCAGAAGGTTGAACACTCATGCGGCAGCCTCAATGCTTCACGGCAGCGGAAATGAGGAAATAATTGAGTCACGATGTAGGTAAGAATAATTTAGGGTTTAGTTTTTCATTTATGCATTTTGTTTTTGTTTTTGTTTTTTTGTATTTTTTTAAATTCAAATTTTAAAAAATTTAAAAAAAGAAAAATCGTGGGGGGGCGTGTGGGAGCCCCCCGTCTTCGGGGAGGGGCGTGTGGGTGCCCCCCACAAGCGGGGCATCGTTCAGAGCTAGGAGGCGCGCCCCCTCCTGCGTTTCCGGAAGTTTCGCATTTTGGGGGCGTGAGGAAACGTTTCTGGAGGAGCCCCCAAGCCCCCGGGGCGTGGGGAGCGAGGGGGGCGAGTTTCCGTGGAACACTGGATTATTCATCCAGCCGGAGAGTTCCACCATCATACCGTGGTACCGTGGTCAGAGACAAAGCAATTCGTTTTCTTATCTACAGGGGTCAGAACTTCTGCATGCTACTTCTATTCATCTCAGAGCACCTTCATTACCCTTCCCCTGGAAGAAGGGCCATTCAGCTTGAGTATCAAGCAAGTTATTAGTAGTGCCCCCTTTCTGGAAGACGTTGTTCTGCATGGGGGAATTGATTTGAGGAGGACATTCATGTTTTGGGCTATTGAGCCACCGTTTCTTTTGCATGCTGCTTCCATCACTGTCAGAGGGGTACTATAACCCTATTGCACCTCATCCGGGCCTTCAGCAGCGGCTTATTTATTATTCCGGAGCATCTACAGCTTAAGAGGAGGGCGCATTCACCTGTGGAGGGCGATTTGGTTTATGTCCCTATTCCTTTGTCAGAATCCTTGCATGCGGGGACCATCCTCTTCACCATCAGCATATCTATATACTGTTATGTACATGCATTGACTTCTCCTATTTTATAGCATCTCAGTATTTTCTAGGGCACAAATCTGCATGCAACTACATGCATGCAAAGATCGGGGTTTGCTTTCCTATTTTATTGAGGCATAAGTCTATAAGCCATCTACAGTACACACATGAAAAGAAAAATACCAGTTTGGGATATTACACATTAGTGCTTAAAAGCACTACTAATTGCAACTTGCCTTTTGCATCATTTAAATTTAACATTTATGCGTTCCGATGCTTTAGTGTCTAAAGACAATGCTGGTAGGAGCACTTGTTTTGAGGACTAAAGAAAACCATCTAGTGAACTTGGTCACATTGACCAAGCCACATACTTCATAGCCAGAGACATAAAAAAACATGGAGTCTATCATGCGCAAGGGTCAAGATGGGGAAAATGATCTTCAATCTCATAGATCTCAATCAAACAATAGGTCATGGGAAGAAATCAATCAATGGATGAGCTGGATGGGTGGGGGGACAAGTGATACATGGAACCAACATAACACCAAGGTTTAAAAGTTGTATAAAGCATGGCATAAGCAATAGTCTTCAACATCAGATTCTTTAATTATTCTCAACACGAGTTTTAGCATTAGTACAACATGTAATATAAGCATAGGTCACTATAATCATCATAGCATAACAAGTCTAAGTTGTTAGTATACATCAGAGAGCAAAATCCAACCAAGGATCCTTATCCCTGATCTCACCATATACATGCCTCTACCTGATATGCCCATCTGTGACCTGTGTACCGTATCTGCTGCTCTGCTCGAATGAACTAGGTCACCCCTGAAGTCATCTCAATGGACAAGGAGATCTCAGTCCTGGCAAGAAAATACTCTGCATCTGCTGCTGAATAAAGGCTTTGAATGGCTCAGGCTGCAATGATCCATGCTGTAACCCCATCTGAATGTGTAGCTCAGAAAAATAAAGAGATCAATCTGTGTGCTGCATCATGGTAACCCAGCTACAATATATATGTGATAACAGTACCTTTGGTCTACTTCGGATAAATAAGACAAATTAAAACTTAATTGTTTAACCCCATCTGACAAAAGAATTTTGTGCTAATGCTGAAATGGATATGACTAATTCATATGTGTGAGTAAGGGCTAGTAGCCTAGTGGTGTACATCAGTGTTACAAAACTTGGCATCAGGAAAAAATTGGCAGTAGTCATCAACATGGAAGATCAGCAATATCAGGAAAAAATCAGCAAAACTCTGCAAACATAAACTTGGTCCTGAAAAACTTTGAAAGCTCGACAACATGAAAAACTTGGAAAAATTGGAAGAAGTTGAGATATTTTTCTGAAGCTGGTGTACATTAATATCATTGAAAAAACAAAATCAGTTTAGTAGATTTTTGGTGGAGAAAGTAGCACCTTTCCTGGCAAAGGCATACAGCAAGTTGAACTATGGACATTGCATTTTTTTATGAAATTAATTATTAATCATAAACAAGCCAAATCATCATAATAAACAATGTTTTATGCATTAATCAGAAAAGGCCTTAATTATCTGAACCACAGTAGTAAGCCTTGCTAGGTATGGCCTCATGAGTCGTAACCAGCTTCTGCAAAAACTCCCTGCTGGCAGGTCAAACTCAGTAATGGTGAGTTTGACTCATGAGTACTTGCCAGTCAAAGTTTGACTTTAGAATGTACGATGCTCAACAAGTTTGACTCAGCGAGCCTGGGCAAAAAATATCACTAAAGAAAAATAGGGTCAGTCAAGTTGGTTAAGTCCAAATTGCAGGCTTTTACTCTTCAGTCTTGCGGAGTGGTTGGCTGAAGCAATTCTGGATTCTGGATACTATGATCTGATCTGATCCAATCTTATTAGAGTAAAATCAAGTGGAAAACACATGCCATAGAGAAGTTAAGATCTTGTACACCAAAGCAAGCTTAATTCTTAGTAGTAGACATGCAAACAGTCTAACAGACAAACCTAAACACAAAAATCCTGTTTGATTAAATAATATTAACAATTAATTTTTATTTAGAACATTCTACTGCTCTGGGAAATAAGATGCTTTTCTGAATCTGCCTTAGGGATTTGGGATGCATTCTAAAACATATCAGAATCTGTGCGGTATTTGAATTAAAGTGTTTAGGATTTCCTCCTTTGGACATTCCAGACGTTAGTTCTTCTATCTTGAATCCGAAGTTTAAGTATCCCTACAGTATATAGAAAGTTAAAAAGGAGATTACATAAATGCCATAAAATACTCAAACTAGGGTCAATGCGACTTGCCGTTTCAATGTATTAGAAGGTAAGGCAGAGTGAGGCATTTTCCATAAAATCTGTCTGACATAAATTGGAAATTGCTTTTCCATAGTGTATGACTATGGATGCATTTGGCTTTGTCTTCAAGTATGCAGCTATTTGAGCATGAACTTGTATTTCTAGCATATCCTGACATATACTTTATATCATTGAACAGATTTGAGCTGCTGCATGAGGAAAGCATTGAATATAGTAAGCTTGATCTCCGGGATAATGTTGCCCAAATCTGTGTTCTAGAGGTATACTTTACTGCTGATAACATATTTTTTAGTATTGATCATTACAATAGAAATTATATTGCATGTCTTCTAGACCTAAATTCTGTTTTAGTTTATTTTGGTTAGTCTTCATTTTATCCTTGACTTTTTAAATTAGAATAATTTCTTGATATTAGATTGTTTGGTAATGTTTCCTTAGTCAAAATACTCGGGCAATGCACAAGTTGGAGTCGTTGATTCTGAAAACAGGTATTACTCATCTTCTAAAGTCCATATTAAAAATTTAGAAGCAATATTTGAGGACTATATTGGTAAGGAGTTTTAAACTCTTTTTTAGTGAATAGGACAGATGTTCTTTGTTGAACCTTAAAAAGTATTCTAGGCAAGGATTTCAGTGTCTTTATGAATCAAGGAGTTAGTGATTTATTCATTTAACCGTGAGTAATGTTACCCCATATCATGTAGAGGTGACTTGGTCATCATTTCCTATCTGATCTTCCATCAAATCCAACTGTTTGACTGATGAGACCTATGGTTTGCCCATGGATATTTGACAGAGACCCTTCCAGCTTGCTCAGTTCACCATGATATGTGGCATGTGCTAGAGATTGATGGGGACATACAGTTTGCATTAGTGTTATGACACATCATAGTTCTTACAAGGTTGAAAGTGAGTTATCATAGTTCTCAAAAGTGCACTTATATCTCGTTTTCTTTGAATGCAAGGCAGAATGTGAATACAGTGCCAAAGCCTCATAAAGATAGAGAGCCCCAAATGCTTGGAATCCACTAGTAAATTTGCTCTCCATTGTATGTTGCCCTGAAAGTTAGATGGAGGCAGTCCCTGGTGGATAAGAAGCTAGGCAAAGGCTCTTAGCCTGTAGGAAATATGGAAGGAGCACACACTGTGGAGCCTCTAATTTATCTGTTCTCTGGTCCATGGAAGTCCATCTGATAGTTAACATATGTGAAGGATTTATTAACTATTTTGACAGATTTAAAATTATTTGAATGCCTTTTGTTTGCATTATTTTATTTTCCTATTAATGTGCAGTATCATGTGGTGGCTCTTTTTATGCATATCGCTATGTAATTGGCTTTTCACACATATTCTGCATGCCCTATGATCTGAATGTACATGGAGGCTCATAATCTCAGGAATTGACACTTGACAATGACCTGCTGCAAGTAGATGCCATATTTTCTCTTGCTCGTGCATAATAGTATGAAAGTAATTAATTTCCAAATCTGAGCAGCAGATTCATTTTCATATTAGCATTTGATAGTTGTGTACTTCACAGCTACCTACATTCCTGAGATTATGAGTCTCCATGTACATTCACATCGTAGGGCATGCATACATTGGAGAATATTTTGTGGGTTCTCTAGTACTTTCCTGCACATTTTCTGCATCTCTCCAGTTCTGCTTGAAGTATTGTGATACAGTACACTGCTGCTCATGAAAATATTATACCCATCTTGATGTATTACTTTGACATTATCGCAGTGAACGAAAAATTGGGGGAGTGAATCGTGTAGTAGTCTGCAATATTCATGTATTGTTTAATCCAAGGCGAGGTGAAATTAAACTTGGACAGGTACTTTCTCTTTTGAAAGACTGAAGTAAATGGTTTTTCCATCTGTACTTGGGAGCATGTGTTTGTGTTCAATCTCACGGCCTTTAAAATTTGTTAATGAGGAGTCAATGCTTTATGATCCTTGTTGCTTCATTCCATAGCCTTCCTCTCATATCCCCTAACTCAAGCTTGTTTACTGGATCAGTTTTGACGTAAAAGTTGCTATATCAGAGGATCATTTCTGATATATTTACTCACTTGATTGTCTCTTCTTGATAATGTTGATTAATAGGACCAATTTTCTGTGGATAATTTACCTTGATTCTCTAGTCGGTTCCAATTTTGTTCTTCAATATGAGCATGCACGAATATTTTCTATCTCTAGTCAGTTCCAAATTTGTTCTTTGATATCAGGATGCATGAATATTTTCCAGTCTTGTAAGATTATTCCTCAGGTTCTTTAAGGGTTGTGTTTTCGTGTGTCTCCTCAATTTTCAGTTCTGTTATCTACGATTCTACCCAGATTCTTCACTTTAGTCAAGTTACTGATGTGGTATAATGATTATTTCTGTTTGTTGTTTTCAAGAGGAAAACTAATTATCTAACAAATTCCACAGGTCAGGGTACTGCTGGAGCAAGCACATGCTGTTTCAAAAGCATGGGACAATGCTCCTGTAGTGATTGCTGGTGACTTCAACTGTACACCAAAGGTGTTTGAACTTCATCCTTACCTCATGCTGCTGTGTAAATATCTTGCAGTTCTTGGTTGAGCATCGGTTGGATTGATTTAGAAGATTTTGTGTGAGTGCTTTCTTGCAATTTTACCTGTCTGCTTATGTTTCTCACTTGTTTGTGTTTGGACAGAGTGCATTATATGATTTCCTATCTAAATATGAGGTACATTCATCTTTAAGCTTGGTTGATTTCACAAACTGTTGTCATCTTTAACATTAATGATGCTAAATTGCTAACAGTTATTTGAATCAGATAGAGATTCTTGGGTTTGGCAATATTCCTGCTCAAACTGAGGTTATACTTATGTCTGCTCTTATTGTATTATAGTTGGATATTTCTGATCTGGGACGGAATGTAATCTCAGGACAACAAGCCAGCCAGCCAAATTTCAGGCCAAATCCTGCAAGCAGGTAGAGAAAGTTGACTACATTAATTTAATTTTGTCTGAGCTGACAGTTGTGATTTAAAAATTTGTATTTATTGCAGTGATGTTCCAGAGCTTGCACGCATGTCAGCTGCTATCCTTCAAAGTGTGACTAGGAATGAAGTAGATTCCAGAAATAAGTCCCTCACAACCTCTCCAATTCTAACGAACAACACGATTCCAAATGTTCTAACAAGTACTTCTGTGGCATGTCAGTCTGTTCCAGATGAGAAGGGGTCAATGTCAACTGGCAGCAGAGAAGGCCAGTCAGTGGGGAGCTTAAAGGGTGAAAATGCACGAGAATCAGAGGTTATTGCTCAACATGTCACAAAGCTGGCCTTGGATGTCAGTGATGATGAAAAAAGGAGGTTATTGCAATCATCCTCTTCTGAAAGTCTTGCCATGGCAGAAGGGCCGACTACATCAGCAACTAGGGTAAATGAAAGTGAAAATCACTTGTGTCTACTGTCAACTCTCAGGCATGAGGCAGGGAAAGATGAGGAAGGGAGAGTCTTAATTACTTCAGAAGCCATGGAGTTAGAAAATAAACCCCTATTGGTTCTGGATGAGATATCCGGGAAAGAAGTTGAAGGAGGGTCATTGGCACTTGGTGGCTCCCAAGAATACTTGCCATTGATAGATGCATATGTAGAAAATCAGTCTGTGTTGGGGGAGAAAGAGTTGGTCTCAGGAGGCAGTACAAAGGAAAGTCTTGATTTTGGAGCTAAGGATATTTTGACAAGCAAAGAAGGGCCAGCCATGGATGCTACAGATGACTCCATAAGGGATTCTTCAGATGCATTTCAAGGTGAGCTGTATCCCAAAGAAGTTGAAAGAGAAAATCCATTACCAGTGGGTAGTTCCGGAAATGATTGCCAACATGTTGCAACCAATATTGAGGAGACTTCACCAATTCTAGGTGGCTTTGAAAATGCTCAGAATTCCCCGGAGGCCTGTTCTTCTGTATCTGGAAAAGAATGCCAAAATGGTTTTGCTAGCTCGGGTGGGATGGGAGAATTCAACAATTTTCCAAGTCAGGAACAGTCTTTCTATGAAAAAAATGCACAAGCATCTGAGTCTGTAGGGCTTGTGCATGGAGAGAAAACTGCACTGCAGGATGAATTATCAACTGCTCTTGATTCTGAAAGTGTCGATTTAAACAGAAGTGATAGCCTATCAGCTTTAGGGAAGAATGCTGTGGCTAAGGAAGAAATGGCAGGATTTCAGAATACGGATAAGATTACAGAAACACCTCTGCTTACCACCAAAGACATGGAGGTAGGTCAATTTGAGCAAGGATGTGAATCAACAATTGAGCCCCAGGAAGTGTCTTCAACTTCTCCCTTTAATTCAAATCTTCCTGTAGAGGCAACACCACCACCATATGATCCCTACTCTTGGAGTCCAATGGAAATTGCAGCAGCAACAGGAAATGCTGATTGCCGTTTTCTTCGACACAATCTAAAGCTAAAAAGTGCATACACTGAAGTTGAGGTAGGGTCTTAATCTGATATAGGGTGCTGGATATGTGGTGCAGCTTAACAACTTATGCATTTGAGTATTCCAATTTTATTTAGGCTCTGTCTTGCGTTTTGAGACATCTTCTTGACTGAATTATTTGTTTCAGGGAGTACTTTACTAAACAATTATCAGATATCCTATGTATCTCCTTTTTCCAAAGAATAGTAATGTTTAGAGGTTGATCCATAATTGTTGAGCCTGGGATTTATTATATAGTTTCTATGTTGGCTTCATTCCTGTGTTACACGCATGGTAACTGTGACTATTTTTTTGCTGATGACAATCATGCATTTGTGCCAAACCTGTGTTACCTTCTAACCTCTCACTCAATGTGAAAGTCATAACCAAACATGCGAGAACCTGAAGATGACACCTAGATAAGCTGCCCCATTGTCACCTCGGTAGTCTTATCTCTCTCTTTAGGCATAGGAGGAATCCCTACACAAACTAAGTCCAAGTAATGAAAATTGGAGAAAGTTCAGTATGGACCGAGTAAATCCGTTTGAAGGTTTATTGTAGTATGTTCATTTCCAGGTTTACTCTTGCAATACTTCAGCCCACTAAAGAAATAATGTACAATGATGCTACGAGGCCTAAGGTTATTCTGGTTATGGAACATGCTACAGCTTGAACTTGCATGTGTGATTAAATCCACAAAGAATAGGCTATCTCAGCTGCAACCTAGAGGCTTGCATGCACTTGGGCTCTCTCCTCACTCATTTGCTATTTAAGGAGGCTTCTCCTCCTCATTTGGGTTACACATACACACACCCTTTCATGCTCTTGCTCTCATTATTTTTCTCTTTCTCTTTTGCCCTTGCTCTTGCTTCGGCCATTGTAATTTTCAGCCATTTAGCTTTGTTAATAAAAAATCTTTGGAGGAATCCAGTGTCCCTTGTGCTCTTTGATAGTTTGCTTCTATGCTCATGTAACTACATAAGGTTGGGAGGCCATGGAAGCATATTCATTTGCTTTGGTAAAATTTATGGTATTTGTATTACATAGATTTTGTGAGTTCTTTTTCTTGTAGCTAAAGAAGTTCATATCTTTTCTAGTTTGAAATTTATGATTTCTTTGCTCATCATTTGGTTCTCACCTCTTTGTAGTTTTGTAGTGAAAATCTTAGAAGTTGCAGGTTGTTTGATTGAAGAGTGAGATTCCAGGATTGGATGCCCCATTGCTTCATTTCTTGAAGAGCCAAGGACAAAATTTCCTGTTCTTTACACATAATTTTCTGCATTTTAGTTTTAGTTTGTTGGGTTCTTCAAGTCTGATTTTTACTCATATTTACTCAAGTTATCTCAACGCTATTCCCTTAACAACTTTGTGTAAATTTTGTATATATATTGCACTAACCTACTAACTTCCCCAAAGTGATTTGGGTACATCTTCTCATTTTCTGTTTGCTGGTATTTAGCAGGTTGGTGACAAAACAAGATAAAACTATGTCAATTTTCAGCTAAGAAGGGTGCAAAGGCTACCCCAAAGGAAGAGCTTAAAGGCTATCACAAGAAAGGGTCGAAAACACGATTTTCCCACTTATTTCTTCTTTTTCTTTATGCTGAAATTTCAACCATTGTAACAAGTCCAAGAGAGTCTCTTGGACTTGATTTCTTATCTTGCATTTTTAGTCAAGTTGAAGTTTCCCTTGTTTGTCATCCTTGCATGAAAAAGTTGTCCTTGCCCACCTTTGCATAAGCAATTGTTGATTGGCTTGGGTTTTAGCTTAGTTAGAGTTTCATTTTTATTTTCTTATTTTATTTTGCCCACACCTTGCAAGTGATTTGGCTATGCCATCCTTGCAATCGTGCTGGCTAGCAATCTATTTTATTTCAATCTCATTTTTTCCACACCTTGCAAGTGATTTGGCTTTGCCATCCTTGCAAAATCGTGTCGGCTAAACATTCAATTTTTGTCATTTTCAATTGCCCACACCTTGCTTAGTGAGTTGGCTACGTCACCCTTGCAATATCGTGTTGGCTTGCATTGTTAATAATTGTTAAATTCTTCATTTTGTTTAAAATAAGCCTTGCCCCAATCTTCGCCCCTTATTCACTCCCCTTGTCGGTTGGTCTGACCCTAGGTGACAAGAAAGGGAGAAGATTCGGGTTGGCTAGAATAATAAGCATTTCAATCTATTATTGCAAGATTGAGAAAAGAGGATTAATGTGTGGAGCTAGAGGGGTAGAGGTCATTGGGGGCCTCGTGGCACTCTGTGTCCTATTGAGGACCCAACTAGTTCTTGGGACTGACTTGTGGAGCTAAGAGGAATCTTTGTGTTCTCTTGTTGAGCACCCAACAGTTTCTCTCATTTGAGGGATAAGGGTTGGAGGTAGACACATTAGTTAGTTCGTTTATTTTCTCATGCAAACACATTAATCCCCTAAGTTGAAGAAAGGCCTTAAAATAAATTAAAACCTATTGGACTACTTGCACAACATCATGATCTTTTATTTGATTTACTATTGCAGTCATCGTTTATTTGGTTCAGTTCTACTTCAAACTCATCTCGTATACTTTAGTTCATTTGTTTAAAGTATTTTACATTTGATGAATGTGGTCTTTTGATTATTGTGGTGAACGAATGATTTAGAGCAATTTGGGCATTTTGGCAATTTCATTGTAATCTTTAATTGGGACTTTTTAGCCTGATACAGACAGGAATTGGTTTGGTAATACTATATTTCTATTGCAATTATATTTGGTTTACGAATAAAGAAATATTTTCCTGTCATTTGAAATTATTGCATTTCTACATGGTTGATTGCAATAGCGTTTAAATTAATCTAATCATCTTTTAACTCCTAAAATACAACCTTTGAAACATAGTAAATAGGGACTACCCCCCTTGGCC
This sequence comes from Pseudotsuga menziesii, assembly GCA_001517045.1. Lineage (NCBI taxonomy): Eukaryota > Viridiplantae > Streptophyta > Pinopsida > Pinales > Pinaceae > Pseudotsuga > Pseudotsuga menziesii. The sequence goes on from LPNX010404812.1 coordinate 142,670, forward strand.
TTTTTAGGAGTTAGGTCTAAATGGAGGAGTTAGGAATTGAGGTGACATTGGGTTCTAAACTCATAGTTTCCCTCGGGAACACACCTAGTGGTTGGAAGACTTTTCCACGGTCAAGTGTGTTTTAGGCGGCAACACATTTAACATGTACCAAAACTCTCATGAAGCCCCCAAATATGGTGTAAACACTTTCAAAGTAACCCAAAAATCAAACACTCATTACAAAGAAAATGTTTACACAAGCACCTATTGACTCCCTTTGCAACTCTACCAAATCTACTATCTGCAAATCAATATTTGTTGCAGTTCATATCGTCATTTGCAATAAGATTGTCAACCATGCCCGTTGAATTTTAACATGTGCATGACATTCTTAAAATTTGTAGACTGTAATAGAGATAGAACTTGAAAAGTAAACAACAATATGACAAGTACAATAGTCAATCAAGCATCACACAATTGAACACACGATTTTTCATGGGGAAACCTTTTAAGGACGATTTTTCATGAGATGACTGAGTTTGTACATGAGAAGAGAAAACTTGATCTCAGAATTCTGAGATGAATGTACAAAAATTTCCAAAATCTAGGAATCCCTACAAGGCTTACTGCTGCCATTGTTTACTTTTTCCAGATGGAGTATGAGTTGCTACCGAGTCCTGTAGCAGCTTTCTGCTGATAACCCTAGACACCTGTAGCAACCCTACTGCTGCTTCCCATGACCATCGAACATGCTGCCCAAGAACTGTTATCTGTTGCCTAAGACATGTTACCTACTGCTCGCGATCATCAGCGAGAGTTGAAGTAGCAGTTGCTGTTTCCCGTGACCACCAACGAGGGTATGGTAGCCTTTTGCTGCTGCCCGTAATCACCAGCGAGGGTATGGAAGCCTTCTGTTGTTTCCCATAACCACCAGTGAGGGTTTGCTGTAGCAGCTTGCTGCTAATACCCTGGTCACCGTGACCACCAGCGTGGGTTGCTGTAGCGGCTTGCTGCTGCCACCTTATTCATCGTGACCACCAACGTGGGCTGCTGCTGCCCTAGATCTTCACCATGAGCCTACTAGCTTCCAATAGACTTCACACTGAGACTGTGTAAGGAAGAAAGGGAACCCCAGGCAAGCTTAAGAGCTTCGAAAGTGGAAGAAAGAGAGAACCACACCATTCACCGAATATTCTCAGTCAGCCTCAGTCAGCGAGTAGTGGAGCAGTCAAGTGTTGAAGTTGTGTATCAAATGAATTGCAAATGTCCTTTATTTATAGACCATCAAACATTTAGGTTGGTTCCTCATAATTAGGAGTTGACATTAGGGTTTAAATTCTTTTCACTCTTTGACCTTTTGACTTTAATCTTTTGTGGTACAAAGGTCTTCTTGCTGTTTTGACTTGTGCCACTTGGTCCTTCTCTTGATGGTCTCATGGACTAAGACTAGGGTTCGAAGGTCCTCCAAGTATTTTTTGTGGTCATAACAAGTTGTCTCAAGCGTCCTTGTGGTTCATTGATGCCCACTCAAAGTACATCTTCATAAATAAGGAGAATTAGTGAATGCTTTATCTTGATCTCCTCGTGCCATCAAGATCAGGTGCTACTGTTGGGCACAATGGCCACACTGAGAGGGGGGGTGTATCGGTGTATGAACATTTTATAAACTTTTTACCTTCTTTTATTCAACCAAAGTATATCAATCATTATATAATCAAAACCACCAGTTCAATCAACCAGGAGTCATAAGCACATTCATCACATCAAAGAGACACAAGAATATTTATAATTTGATCTTATTTATTGTACATGGAAGACAACAATCTTCTTGATTAAAATCAACATCAACTGATAAGAAGAGCACCAACTCTATAACAGGACCCAACCTGGTTTTCTTAGCTCCAAATAAGAAGGGGTTGAGGAGTCCAATCCTCAAGTACAAGTCTAAGCTTGCATCAGTCTATGCTCATGTGCCTCTGCACATGGATCTTTGTTGGTCAACCACTGCTCATCACTCTCTGTCAATCCGCTCATCAACAATGCTGGTCAATCTTTGCTCATCAACCATGTCAAGTCTGCTCATCAACACTGCTGGTCAAGCTGGTCATGTACACCACAGTCACTGCTGCTCTCACTCATCACCATTGTAGAATATGCATTTAGTATGCATCATCCTCATTATCAAGGAATCATCATCATCAAGTCTTCTTCCGAATATATCATGTCGTACTGCTGTAGATGTCATTGAGGTCTGCATATGTTACTGAGGTCTGCACATGTCATCATCAGGGTTCGTATCATGTTGCATGCATCGTCATATATGCAGTGAATGGAGTATGCATCAACATGGTGTATCAATGGTGTTCCAGACATCATTAATAATGCACAAGGCATTATCATGGTGTACAAAGCATCATAGTGTACAAGACACCATCAATATCATATCATCATCCTCATACCACCAATATCAATCTTCTTGAATAAATTATTGCTTTTCAGGCTCAGTTGAGGTAAACTGTGAGCATGACATCTAAGATGCTCTAATAAGAAGTGCTGTAGCCCACACTTCTTAGATTATGCTTCTAATATTTTAGAGTATTGAAGATAAAGTCCTTCCTCCTAGTCTTTATCAAAGGTCCTAAATTTTATTCAACATGATGTCTGCAAAAAGTAAACTTACTTGACCCAAGATCTTGAACGTACTAAGATCACCTGATGTTGTCCTGTGAGAATACTCTGAGGACAATGCTGTAGAATTTCTTCATCAAACTAACTTGTTGACAGTGCTTCCGAATCACTGTATGCACAAATTGGGTGCCTCCTGTACTTGCCTTGAATTTTGCTGTATTCTGCTGATGTACCAAGCTATGTCTTCAAGAGAAATCACTTCTGCAATAGCCTTCAAAAGAATCACTTCACAAACCTTCTGTGATTGTGTATGAGATTGATCATTTGGATGAATTCATCTTTGCACTGAGGCTGCCCTCGTTGTTTATTTCATGTATGTCTGCTGTTCCATAGGGCTTCTCACACCCTATTTATTCAAACCCCAGAAGTGAGGTTACACCATGGAAGTTGTCTTCTTCATCTTGGATATTATTTCACAATTCATTACCTTTCTAACTGTCTTCTATATCTATGTTTCTGTGGGTACATTCATGTCTTCATCCATAATCCAAGAAAACAGTCAAGAAAATCCCATACAATATCTCAGCTCAAAATTGACCAAAAGAAAAGGATTTTTCTCTGCTGTACGGACTGTAATCTTCTTTAGTCCTCCAGAAGTTTACATACATCATCATGCTGCTGCTTGGATGTTTCATGACTGCAAATACACTCCAAAGCTCGGATTGCTACTGCTGTTGACTGCTTTAAATTTGGGTCTGTTAATGACTGGTTCAATATACCCCACGCAAGACAAAGTCTGCAAAATGAAAATAGATTGCTGCTGTAAACAAATCAAAACCACAAAAGGATGATAGAAGCTGACTGCTCCTCCGAAATTCCTCAAACAGCAAAAAAATTGTTTGACTGCTGCTGCGTTTTTTTAGCTGCTGCTGCCTCAGTTGGAAAAATGCAGACCTCCAAAAGTCTCAGAGTAGATCCGAATTTTTCATATTTTGAACGATTCTTCATTGGGTATTTATACTAGTTTCCATAGAATTTTTTTTGGGGGCGACTTTTAATTATTTATTTATTTATTTGAGCCTTGAGGCCGACTTGTAGGTTGTTATGAGTGTGCAAGGATGTGTTTAAATACACATTGAACCTGTGTCCACTTCCTCAAATAAAGGCCAACTTCAACATGGTAAGATGGTAAGAAATTTTTTATTTTGACTTTAAATTTGTCGTTTAGAAATTTTATTTTTGACTTTAAATAAAATTTCTTACCACTTCAAATGGTCAACCTTGGTGGCTTGCAATATGTATTTTATTTGTTTTATTCTCTTAAAACATCCTTCAAAGTTATTCACAATTTCATATCATTTGAAATTTGTGTCCATGTATCCTCCACCTTATTAGGCCATCAACACCCCAAGGACCAAGGACCCTTATTTAGTATGCTTTATTTTTGTCCACTAGCAACTTAGGTCACCACAAGCCATGTCATCATCCTGGTGTCCTCATGCCACCATGTAAGTTGGTGCAAGGTCTTTCTTATGCCCTAGGGCCATCCCCAAGGGTTCCAAGACCCCAACAAGGGTTGCAAGGTCATCAAACCACTAAGTGTGGGTCCAAGGATTTCTTCAGGGATTCGTAGGCTTCTTCAGCTACCTCAACCACACCAGGAGACCCTCAAGGGTCAAGCTCCATCATGACATCACCTATGGGGTACCTAAGTCTTCTTTTGGGGTACCATGACACCATCAGAGCATAAATGACCACAAAATGGGGATTAATGCTTTTCTAACATTCGTCAAGGCTTCAGGACCATCTCCTGAGTCTTCGGTAACGTCAGTAGGGTCTTTAGCATCTTGAGCAAGGTGGTGGCTTCAATATTCATCCTTGTGGGTACAAGGTGCTTGAAGGCACAAACACACTTTGTAAGGGGTCCAAGGCACTACAGGTGGGACTTGGTGGCATCAATGACAACCTATGGGGAAACCGCAAGTCCATGTTGGCATCAATGACAATTTCACCAACAATCTCACTCTTTGTCATTGATGACAACAACTCATGCTCCCCCTATGAGCATGCTCCGCTTTTGTCTTCATATCTCGTTTGTCTTCATCTCTCCTCCTTTGGCATCAATGGCAAAGGGTGTCCACATACCTGTATATGAAATGATTGATCACTGATCATTGCTCCCCCTGTCAATATGCCCGATCCTAGGACCTGTCTGTACGCCTGGTGTAATCATCCTTTCTTCTTTGAGTTCATCCTCCAGCCTCATGAACTCAAGGTGTGCTAAGGTCTTTGAGAGACTTTAAACTTGGCTTGCCATATGGCAACCATCCTCCCTGCTTTAATCAACCTCTCTTATCTGCAACTGCTTGGTCTTCTTCATCCATACTTGCTTCTTGGCATTTGTCCTTTCAACATTTGTTCCTTCATCTATACTGGCTTTCATTGATGAGTCGTATGGGAAACTTCTCAAGGGTTTTTTGAATTTTCTATGTACTCCAACAATCTTAAGCTCTGCCCATGGCCACTGCAACTATAACACCTCATCGTACGTCAATAAGCAACAATGTGACCTACATGGTTGCATGTTCGACACTTGACGGAGCTGTTGGAACTTTCAACACTTCTTTGATCAACTTCATTTCTCCATGCCTGAGAGTGTCCTTCACTGTAGGTCTTTGTCTTTTTGATCTTCAATTCTTCTTGCTGATGTGTATGAAGGACTCCTCCTTGGTTGACTTCTTTGACTTGCACATTCTTGGGCTTTGTGACCAAACCCACTGCATGTGTAGCATCTCAATGTGTGACATGTGGCAACAACATGTCCAACATCTAACTGAGTCATTGGGTCTTCCACCACTTCTTCATTTGTAGAGTCTACAATCCACAGCTTTATGACCAAAGTTAGAACAAAAATAACAATAACCATTGAATCCACTTTCATACCTGTGACTTTGGTTCCATCGTGGAGTTGTTTCTTTTCTGAACTTGCCTTGAGGAATAAATCTCGCTTCTTGATGCATTCTTGAACTACTAGGGTCTTTGTTGTCATGTGCAGGTGCATGGGGAGCAGCTTTGGACGTTGATGGACCTGCTTCTGGAGTCTTCGGAGACCAAGTGTCATCTTCAGATTTTTCCTTGTCCTTCTTGTAACCAACACCAGTTTTGTCAAGTGGAGATCTCTTGCAATCCAAGATCTTATCTAGGACAACTGAACTGTCCTTAAACTTCACAAAAGCTTCATCCTTCTCGCCTTTCTTCCTGAGCCCAACTACCTCCATTTCCAGCTTTTGGATAGTCTCCTCCTTTTCTTCCAGCTGAATCTTTAGGATTTCTTCCATCCTCTTGGCTTCCTCCAACTGAGTCTTCAGATCATGATTGACCTCTCTGATTTCTTCAAGCTCTTCAGCAGGCTCTTCTGATTCTTCCTTTTGACTGATCAATTCAGTCATTAGTTGTTCAACTTCAGCATCCTTGTCTTTCATTTGATCCCGCAACTCTTTGTCCTTGCTTTTGAGCTTCACAAGAAACACTTTCATTGTCATGGTCTTTTGTTGATATTTATTCAAGGAGTGCAAGATTTTCTTTTTGAACTTCGTGAAGTCACTCTGGTTTAGATTTACTGTGTTCATAAGCCAGTTGGCTCTGAGATCAATATTCAGCAACGTGAGATGTATCTCATGTACAACCTTTGGTAGCTCATCATCATCATCTGCAAGAACCTTCTCAATTTCATCACACAAGCTATCATTACAATCACAAGAGTCCATACTTTACTGGAGTCCTCTTCTTGCTTCTCTTCTTCTTGATTGATCTCTTCCGTGGGCTTGTCTTCTGATTCCTGATCTGTCTTTTCGGGTTCTGGTCTTGCCTTCTGATACTCACTCTCCAACTTGAACCATAGATCTTTGGCGGAAGTGTACTTCCCTACACTTCTTTCATTGAATTGGGAAGTCCATCCATGAGGAACTTCAAGGATGTAGTATTGTCTTTCTTTGCTTCCTTCTGTGCAACTGTTTTGCCCTTCTTGTTTGAAGGAGCGGGTGGATTGATCACAATCTCCCAAACACCAAATTTCTTCAAATAAGCCTTCATTTTGCTCCGGCAACTGAAATAATCTGTCGTATCAAGTATAGGTACATCATTGCTTGATGACTCTTCTTTTTCTTCCATTGTGTCCAAGGATCCCCTTCAACTTTTTCTGCCCTTGTTTTTTATTTCATGTATGTCTGCTGTTACACAGGGCTTCTCACACCCAATTTACTCGAACCCCAGAAGTCAGGTTACCCCTTGGAAGTTGTCTCCTTCATCTTGGATATTATTTCACAATTCTTTACCTTTCTAACTGTCTGCTATATCTATGTTTCTGTGGGTACATTCATGTCTTCCTTCATAATTCAAGAAAACAGTCAAGAAAATTCCATACAATATCTCAGCTCAGAATTGACCAACAGAAAAGGATTTTTTCTTTGTTGTACGGACTGTAATCTTCTTTAGTCCTCTAGAAGTTTACATACATCATCATGCTGCTGCTCGGATGTTTCATGAATGTGAAGACACTCCAAAGCTCGGATTGCTACTGCTGTTGACTTCTTCAAATTCGGGTCTGTTCATGACTGGTTCAGTATACCCCAAGCAAGACAAGGTCTGCAAAAAGAAAATAGACTGCTGCTGTAAACAAATCACCACAAAAGGATGACAGCAGCTAACTGCTCCTCCGAAATTCCTCGAACATCAAAAAAATGTTGTTTGACTACTGCTGCTGTTGCCTCAGTCGAAAAATTGCAGACCTTCGAAAATCTTAGAGTAGATCCGAATTTTTTATAATTTGAATGATTCTTCATTGGGTATTTATACTAGTTTCCATAGAATTTTTTTTGGGGCCAACTTGTAAATTATATTATTATTATTTTTTATTTATTTATTTGAGGCCGACTTGTAGGTTGTTATGAGTGTGCAAGGATGTGTTTATATACACATTGAACATGTGTCCACTTCCTCAAATAGAGGCCAACTTCAACAAGGTAAGATGGTAAGAATTTTTTTATTTTGACTTTTAAATTTGTCATTTAGAAATTTTATTTTTGACTTCAAATAAAAATTCTTACCACTTCAAATGGTCAACCTTGGTGGCTTGGAATATGTGTTTTCTTAGTTTTAGAATTTTAAAACATCATTAAAAGTTATTCACAATTTCACATCATTTGAAATTTATGTCCATGTATCCTCCACCTTATTAGGCCATCAACACCCCAAGGACCAAGGACCCTTATTTAGTATGATTTATTTTTGTCCACAAGCAACTTAGGTCACCACAAGCCATGTCATCATCATGGTGTCCTCATGCCACCATGTTAGTGGGTACAAGGTCTTTCTTATGCCCTAGGGCCATCCCCAAGGGTTCCAAGACACCAACAAGGGTTGCAAGGTCATCAAACCACTAAGTGTGGGTCCAAGGACTTCTTCAGGGATTCGTAGGCTTCTTCAATTACCTCAACCAGACCAGGAGACCCTCAAGGGTCAAGATCCATCATGACATCACCTGTGGGGTAGCTGGGTCTTCTTCTGGGGTACCATGGCACCATCATAGCATAAATGACCACAAAAATGGTCATTAAGGCTTTTCCAATGTTCATCAAGGCTTCAAGACCATCTCCTGGGTCTTGGGTAACGTCAATAGGGTTTTCAGCATCTTGAGCAAGGTGCTGGCTTCAATATTCATCCTTGTGGGTACAAGGACCTTGTCAATTGGGTACAAGGTAATTCAAGGCACAAACCCACTCTGTAAGGGGTCCAAGGCACTGGAGGTGGGACTTGGTGGCATCAATGACAACCTATGGGGCCATTGCAAGTCCATGTTGGCATCAATGACAATTTCATCAACAATCTCCCCCTTTGTCATTGATGACAACAATTCATGCCCCCCTATGAGGATGCTCCCCTTTTGTCTTCATCTCCCCCCCTTTGGCATCAATGGAAAAGGGTGTCCACATACCTGTATATGAAATGACTGATCACTGATCACTGCTCCCCCTGTCAATATGCCTGATCCTAGGACTTGTCTGTACGCCTGGAGTAGTCATCCTTTCTTCTTTGCGTTCATCTTCCAGCCTCATGACTCAAGGTGTGCTATGGTCTTTGAGAGACCTTACACTTGGCTTGCCATATGGTAGCCATCCTCCTTGCTCTGATCAACCTCTCCTATCTGCAACTGCTCAGTCTTCTTCATCCATACTTGCTTCTTGGCATCTGTCATTTTAGCATTTGTTCCTTCATTTGTACTAGCTTTCCTTGAGAAGTTGTATGGGAAACCTTTCAAGGGTTGTTTTTGTGTACTCCAACAATCTTGAGCTTTGTGCCCAAGGCCACTGCAATTATAACACCTCATCGTAGTTGTTGGAACTTTCAACATTTCTTTGTTCAACTTCATTTCTCCATGCCTGAGAGTGTCCCTGACTGTAGGTCTTTGTCTTCTGATCTTCAAATCTTCTTGCTGATGTGTATGAAGGATTTCTCCTTGGTTGACTTCTTTTACTTGCACATTCTTGGGCTTTGTGACCAAACCCACTTCATGTGTAGCATCTCAATGTGTGACATGTGGCAGCAACATGTCCAACTTGATTACATGTCCCACATTTAACTAAGTCATTGGGTATTCCACCACTTCTTCTTCCATAGAGTTTACAATCCATAGCTTTATGACCAAAGTTAGAACAAAAATAACAATAACCATTGAGTCCAGTTTCATACCTGGGACTTTGGTTCCATCTTGGAGCTGTTTCTTTTTTGAACTTGCCTTGAGGAATAGATATCGCTTCTTGATGTATTCTTGAACTACTAGGGTCTTTGTTGTCATGTGCAGGTGCATGGGGAGTAGCTTTGGACGTTGATGGACCTGCTTCTAGAGTCTTCGGAGACCAAGTGTCATCTTCATATTTTTCCTTGTCCTTCTTGTAACCAACACCAGTTTTGTCAAGTGGAGATCTCTGGCAATCCAAGATCTTATCTAGGACAACTAAACTGAAATAATTTGTCGTATCTATAGGTACGTCATTACTTGATGACTCTTATTTTTCTTCCATTGTGTCTAATGATCTCCTTCAAGCTTGCTAGGCTTGTGACAAAGGCTAGATCTGATACCAATTGTTGGACACAATGGTCACCATGAGAGGGGCGCTGAATTAGTGTGTGAACAATTTATAAACTTTTTACCTTCTTTTAGTCAACCAAAGTATATCAATCATTATATAATCAAATGCATCAGTTCAATCAACCAGGAGTCATAAGCACATTCATCACATCAAAGAGACACAATAATATTTATAATTTGATCTTTATTTTTTGTACATGGAAGACAACAATCTTCTCGATTACAATCAGCACCAACTGATAAGAAGAGCACCAACTTTGTAACAGGACCCGACCTGGTCTTCTTAGCTCCAACTAAGAAGGGGTTGAGGAATCCAATCCTCAAGTACAAGTCTAAGTGTGCATCAGTCTCTGCTCATGTGCCTCTGCACATCGATCTTTGCTAGTCAACCTCTGCTCATCACTCTCTGTCAATCTGCTCATCAACAATGCTGGACCCACAGTGGTTTGATGACCTTGCAACCCTTGTTGGGGTCTTGGAACGCTTGGGGATGGCCCTAGGGCATAAGAAAGACATTGCACCCACTTACATGGTGGCATGAGGACACCATGATGATGACATGGCTTGTGGTGACCTAAGTTGCTTGTGGACAAAAATAAAGCATACTAAATAAAGGGTCCTTGGCCCTTGGGGTGTTGATGGCCAATAAGGTGGAGGATACATGGACATAAATATGAAATGATGTGAAATTGTGAATAACTTTGAAGGATGTTTTAAGAGAATAAAACAAAGAAAATACATATTGCAAGCCACCAAGGTTGACCATTTGAAGTGGTAAGAATTTTTATTTAAAGTCAAAAATAAAATTTCTAAATGACAAATTTAAAAGTCAAAATAAAAAAATTCTTACCATCTTACCTCGTTGAAGTTGGCCTTTATTTGAGGAAGTGGACACATGTTCAATGTGTATTTAAACACATCCTTGCACACTCCTAACAACCTACAAGTTGGCCTCAAATAAATAAATAAAAAATAAAAATGACAAGTCGGCCCCAAAAATATTCTATGGAAACTAGTATAAATATCCAATGAAGAATCATTCAAAACATGAAAAATTGGGATCTGCTATGAGATTTTCAGAGGTCTGCAATTTTTCGACTGAGGCAGCAGCAGTAAAAAAAACGCAGCATTAGTCAAATTTTTTTCTTTTGGTGTTTGAGGAATTTTGGAGGAGCAGTCAGCTGCTGTCATCCTTTTGTGGTTTTGATTTGTTTACAGAAGCAGTTTATTTTCTTTTTGTAGACCTTGTCTTGTGTTATCACCTGCCTTGTAGTTGCCTGCTTAAGGTGGATCCAGAATGGATGGTAGAGGGGCAAGCAACTAAGGGGTGGAACCACGACTGCCTAGACTCCCAAATGGATGGTTGTCACGCCAAACAAGGCAGCCTTCACTTTAGGTTATCCTAGTCCAGGACAACAATGGGGGAGACCCGGATCTACTCCCGACAGGAGAGATCGAACCTAGACACCAGAAGAAGATCAGATGGGGCTTCAGGGTACTTACAGTGCAAGGTGAATGGGAACCCTAGCTCTAGGGTTTAGGTACTAGCAACTGTCTTGGGAAACGTAACTATGATAGGGCGAGCACGAATAGAGTTGGGACTATCCAGTACCTAGAAATCAGACTCAGTAAAAGGTGTTTGAGCTATCAGTGAATGTTGGTAGATGGCAAAGGCTAAGAGCCTAAGGGCAGCGCTAGCTTGGAGATCAGTGCTTTGTATGCATTGGGCAATGGAGTCAGTAGTAAGACAATGTTTCAGGAAACCCACTTGGGAAACACCTTGATCTACGAAATCAGAAAGCAATTGGTCCAAAAAAGCCAAGGTACAGGAAAACCCAACTCAGTAGATAGTTAGAGCTAGGGCCCAGAGAGACAAATCTGAAGCTTTAGGGGTTACCGGAAGGTTGATGGCTCAGCGTTGAGGATGAGAAGAGATCAGGGAGACCTGATCTACAAGCCCAAATCAGGAAAACAGCAGGAAAATCAGATCTAGAAAAGTCAAAATCTGATGATGGGGCTAGGAGGCTGAAAACTGATTTTTTCAGATCTAGGGCAAACCAGGATGAATTAGCACAGTGTTGAGGGTGTTCTGGGATTCTTGGGACCCGATCTATCAGCCTATCATGTCAGATTTCAGAAAAACCTACTTCCGAAAAAAGGCCAATTTTCAGTGAGGGCGCTAGGGCAGTTTCAGTCTATTTTTCAAATCCCGGTCAAACTGTTGAGCCTCTTGACAGCGTTGGGGTTGATTTGGACTGCCCAAGACCCGATCTATCCGTCTGTGAAGTCAGAAATCAGAAAAACTCAAAACCTTAGCAGGTCAATTTTTTTAGTGGGGGGGTTATGCAGTTTTTTGCTGAAAAATCAAATCTAGGTCAATCTATGAGAAATTTGACCAGCGTTCCAGTTGATTTAGTTATGGGGAGGCTCGATCTATGAAACCCCGAAATGGTTTGGCAAAAGATCTGACGGTTCCTTGATTATTTGATTTTTTAGGTTTTTTATGGTTTAGGAGTTTTCAGAAAAATAGTTAAATTTCAGCAAGGTACAATGGAATAAGATCAGAAAAGAAGAACTTACCTGTGGATCTTACCTAGATAAGCTTGTAGAAGTCTGTAACAGTGACGATCCTAGCTATCCCGATCAATCCTGGAAGATCCCCGTGATTTCTATGGCATATGCAAGCTCCAAGCCATCAAAGCACCCCCTACCCTGCATGAGTAAACGTCAACCATATCAGATTTGCACATACAAAATAAAGAAACTGAATGCTACAAGACAGTAAAATGAAGTAATCATAGATCGCAATGAAACTAATGATAACCCCCTGATCCAAGACGAAGAGAACCGAGCGAGTTGAGGTCCCCCTACAAAAACGCTCCAGCCCAAACGCCCTCCTGTAGACAAAACAATGATAGCCACGAAAAAAAATAGATCTCACGAGAACCACGATGCTAGTAAGCTGAAGACAAGCTAATCACCATTTGAGCACATCAGATGCAAAGCAAATTTAAAAAATTTCCACAGAAAAAGTCTTTCTATTATTTCAGAGCCAAGAGCCAAAGACCCCTTACAAATGAGAAGCTCTCTCCTTTAAATATAAATGAGAGAACCTCAATCATAACAAAATCCTAACCACTTTCAAAACGAGTGGGTAAGATTAAAAGATGAAATGTTCTAATCAATGGTTGAGATGAGCTCAACATACAATACATGGATCAATATAACCACAATTTATCAAAGTGGACTAACCCACCCAAAAAAGGTAACCCACTCAACAAGAAATAAATGAAAGCACATGGTGGGTCCAAGGAGTGTTTGACTAACTCCCTTTGGGTGTCCCCATGGCACAATAAATAATATAACAATTTAATTCTTTGACTTTTGTGCCTCCTTGTAGAAATCGTGAGCCTCCAAAAAGAGCTCCAGAAAATAATAATAAAAAATGCCCAAAAAATAGGTGTGGGCCCAATCAGGAGCTGCAACTATTGGAGAAGGTGTGGAGGACATCACTCTCATCATCATGACTCATCCCATGTCATTTCCTTGGCTCAGTAGCCCAAATCGATTTCTTCAATAGCCATTTAATCTTTTTTTAATTTGCCTTGGGAAACGTGAACCTGCCAAAACAGCCTCTTAGGGTGCCTGCGTTGCCAAACTGAGCCCACTAGGCTTTCTGGGATGGGGGTACTATGGTACAAACAAGTGGTTACACCTCTATGTTCCATACAACGCCCTAGGAGGTCCAACTAAAACATCTCCCTACTTAGATATATCAACCTGTGAAGAAAAACTGCATCAGAAAGGCAGAATGAGCCTGATCACATTTGCCAGTGCCCGGAACTGGAAATAAATTGTCTCATTAGACTTAGAGAGTCCAAATCCATCTAAGGTGTATACTTATACCCCTCATAGGTCTCTATCTGATCATCAATCATATCCAATAAACAATATAACCATCTGTGAATAATCAGACACCAATAATAACTCAGACTATATCCATCTGCTGCAAGTGTTAAAAGGTTAAGACATGCTTTACAACTCATTCAAGTAACAATCACAACAAGTAGCATTCATTTCATTGGCGGTACATCAACCAATACATATATAAAGCTTTATTTATTATTACTCAGACTTAGACTTTCAAGACTATACTCACTTCATAGCTATAGCCAATTTGCTAGTGAAGGGTGAAGGGTGGAAATAACAAGGCTAAGGCAAAGGATGACTTCCTACTCAACATCATGACACTTTGGATAAGGAAAGGGAAAACTCACTATAACCAATGTCGGACAAACAACAACACAAGGAATGGCAGTGTCTCACAAATGGGTGAGTTGTTTAAAGAGTGCTTATTCAACTTAGGCATCATGTCTACATCAAGCTTGATCCAAGTTCATTAGGATCATTATTTATTCCATGGCCTTTTTGGCCTATATGACCCTTTTGGGACTTTACCAGTGCTTAAAAGCACAGCTAATTGCAGCTTTCATCCGGGACATATTTATTTTAATAAGGTCAACAATTTTTGGATATAGCACATTTTTAACCATTGCTTTTTAGACCTTTTCTTATACTCTTCAAGGAGTATTTTAGCATTTCATTGCTATTTCCCTTTTTACATATGTTAAGAAACACCGTTTTACAATTTTCATTTTCCATGGGCGCATATTCAATACTTCAATACAAGTAGTACATGAGCTTTCAGTTTTAGCCAACAACATCTCAAGTGACTAGGGGGGATTCTGCACAGTGCCAAACATCGGGACAACCGACCAGAATGATTTAGGCATACTATCCAACTTACCAAAGGCAAGTTTTGTCACCAACTCAGAGCCGAGACACACTATAAACAGGGAGGCTTGTCCAACAAAAGTTCTAGCGGGGAAAAAGGTTCTCCATGCCATAAGTCAAGAAGTCAGTCGGGTTGAAAACTAAAATGGAAGGAAATGGATGGGTGAAGACAATGAATGATGGAGCCAACACTAGCAAGCCAAAACAATGGCGGGAATGACTACTTCTATTCTCCCTAAGGAGGGTAAAACCAATGAGTATAGATCAAGAACTTCCAAGTCTAAATAGGGACATCAATACATAGTACAATATACAACCAAGTCCATATAAATATGACTGCCAGATCATGATACCACAAGTTAATACATGTCACAAGAATCAGTATAAGAGCAATAATAACCATAACACAATATACAATGCTGTGTCATAACCATGCAATATAATCCATTTGAGACACCATCTGTCCAATGAGAAAGAACTGACATAAAACTGGGCATCAATGACTGCTCTGAAAATGACATAAATGGCCACATCGGTCCTCAAATCTGAGTGTCCCGAGACTCAGTCCTGACATGGGAGAGTACAATAGTCCACTAATATAATCATGATCCATAAAAAATGCTCATCTCAGCATCTCATATATAAGAGATCTGGTTGAAAAATGTACTGTGTCTGAAAAATAGAATATGGTAGCCTGGATACTATATATGTGATAACCTCTGGTTCTAGTTGGGACAAGTGCTATGCTGAAAAAAGCGCTTGAGAACCTCAAAATCTCTGGTCCTCGCACTCTGCTTCTCGCATCCTCGATCAATCCATCCAGCGCTGCAATCGCTACCAAGAATGTACCTGACTACCTGCAACATGTCCAGAGTTATACCAAACTCACAGACCGGTCATCAGAACAATATGTGGATAATATATAAAATACTGAAAATAAAGATGCATGAAACTGAAAAGCAGAAAATAAATCTTAATCCATAACCATAACTTTCAATAAAAGTTTGATTTTTTATTTTGCAGGAAAATAGAATTACACTAAGAGCTTCAAAAGTGAGCTTCAGACAACTAAGCAAAACTCTATACTATTGCCAGGAAAGGCTTATTCATCCTACCTACCCTACTCTAACAAATTTAGACCAGTGTTAGGTAAAATCATAAATCCAATGCAACCACTTGCTGAACGAACCTATTGAGCTTTCTTTACAATTAATGATACAACAAATCAAAGATGGCTTGTGAGCAATGTGAATGAAAATTGAAGCCATTATAACTTGTTGTTTGAAAATTAAAGAAAGACATGGATGAAGAGAAATGAAATCCTGCTAGGGATGAGATTGATTGTTGCAAACTTCTTCTACCTATAGATCGATAGGATCATAAAATTTATGCAAGTTTAAATTTGATGAAAGAAAAGAATACGATACATAATTCATCCCTCCTAGGCCATCATTTTTTTCCTCATCTTTTTGGTCAGCATACTCAATCATTCCCACATTAAGATCAATGATGAAACAAAATCGGGACAAATTAGAAATCTTTAAACCAAAAATTGAGATTAACCCCATTTGTTGTTTATAAAATGAGAAAATATGGAATTGGTCTTTATAAAGCTTTTCATTCACCCAATCAAAGAAATTAGCAAAGTTGAAAACATTATGCACCAAGGATGAAAGGAGATAAAATGCTTTACCATTGACCAGTTGGCACTTTCTAGAATTTGCACCGCATGACACCATAGAGGACTTCAAAAGCTGGGATGGGAGCGTGGATTGACAAATTGAGACTTGAGTTGTATCACCTAAAGATGTTAACACCAATCTTCCATGTGATATGGGACATTTGCTAGAGACATTGGCAAGAGTTACAGTGATCTGCTAACTCACTGCAATCTTCACATGCAAAGTTGGGATACCATGTTGAATTTTAACATGTGCATGACATTCTTAAAAATTGTAGACTGTAATAGAGATAGAACTTGAAAAGTAAATAGTAGTAAGACAAGTAGAGTAGTCAATCAAGCATCATACAATTGAACACACGATTTTTCATGGGGAAACCTTTTAAGGAAAAAAACCCCAAAGCATTAGTAATTCATCCTGTAAATGAGATGACTGAGTTTGTACATGAGAAGAGAAAATTTGATCTCAGAATTCTAAGATGAATGTACAAAAAAGATTCCAAAATATGGGAAGCCCTATTCGGCTTACTGCTGCCACTGTTTACTGTTGCCACATGGAGTGTGAACTGTTGCCGAGTGTTGTAGCAGGCTTTTGCTGCTAACCCTAGCCACCTATAACAGCCCTACTGCCGCTCCCCGTGACCACCGAACCTGCTATCGAAGAATTGTTATCTGCTGCTCGAGACCTGTTACCTGCTGCTCGTGATCTCAACGAGAGTTGAAGCAACAATTGCTGCTGCTCGTGACCAGCACTGAGGGTATGGCAGCCTTCTGCTGCTGCCCGTAACCACCAGCGAGGGTATGGCGGCCATCTGCTGCTGCCCGTAACCACCGACGAGGGTTTGCTGTAGCAGCTTGTTGTTGCTACCCTAGTCATTAGCTTGGGCTGCTGTAGCAGCTTGCTATGACCACCAACGTGGGCTGCTGCTGCCCTAGATCTTCACCGTGACCTTGCTAGCTTCCAACAGACTTCACACCAAGACTATTTAAGGAAGAAAGGGAACCCCAAGCAAGCTTAAGAGCCACGAAAGTGGAAGAAAGAGAGAACCACACCAGTCACCGAATATTCTCAGTCAGCATCAGTCAGCGAGTAGAGGAGCAGTCAAGTGTTGAAGTTGCGTATCAAATGAATTGCAAATGTCCTTTATTTATAGACCATCAAGCATTTAGGTTGATTCCTCATAATTAGGAGTTGACATTAGGGTTTAATTTCTTTTTCATCTTTGACCTTTTGACTTTAATCTTTTGTGGTACAAAGGTCTTCTTGACTTGTGCCATTTGGTTTCCTTCTCTTGATGGTCTCATGGACCAAGACTAGGGTTAGAAGGTCCTCCAAGTAATTTTTGTGGTCATAACAAGTTGTCTCAAGGGTCCTTGTGGTTCATCCATGCCCACTCAAAGTACATCTTCATAAACAAGGAGAATTACTAATTGCTTTATCTTGATCTCCTTGTGCCATCAAGATCAGGTGCTAGGTCTCTCAACCAGGGGTAGCTACTCCCTGGAGGAGGTCTCATAGCCCATAGATCAAGGAGAGGAGTGCATCACTTGCCTAGACCTAGTCTAGGGCTTATGGTGATGACGTGGTAACTGAGCAAGTGCCTCAGCCCCAGGCTGCATCAAATGACTCAAAGTCAACTACTTGGTAACTGACCAAGCGCCTACATTCTCCCGGAGAATGGCCCTCAGCCCCAAGTTGAGTCCTTAGTCCCATACTAGGTTAAATTCCTGGTAACTGACTAGGTGACTCCATTCAGTCAATGGCCCTTAGCTCTAGGCTGAGACCCCCAGTCCCAGACTAGGTCAATGTCCTGGTAACTGACCAAGTGCCTCCATTTTCCTGGAGAATGGCTCTCAGCCCCAGGTTGAGTCCCCTAGTCCCAAACTAGATCAAATTCCTGATAACTGACCAGATGCCTCCATTCAAAGAATGACTCTCATTCCCAGGCTGAGTCCCCTCCCAGACTGGGTCAATTTCTTGGTAACTGACCAGGTGCCTCCATTCTCCCAGAGAATGGCTCTCGACGCTGCTTAGGAAAAATCAACAATGCCATCATATCATCTTGATCATCCAATGAAGAATGACAACCTGTGAAGATAAAGGAATATCCCCTTGGAGCAAAAGCTAATTGTAAACCTCCATCATCCTCAATATCACGAGCCAACATCAAAGGAATACGAGGAGAATGGAGGAGAGAGCAGTGGTATGTTAGATGTTCTTGAGATTATAGTAGTATATCTTAATTGCATTTATCAATAGGATCACTAGAAGATAGACAAAGCACAGAACAATAACACAAGTATTTTTCACTTGGGAAACCCAAATGGGAGAAAACCCAACAACCTTCATCTAGAGATAATAATTATGAGATCAGAGTACAATGAAGAAAGAAAAAAAAAATATGGAAACGCTTTCCAAAGATTTAAACTCTGAAAACAATCTTCTTCTGCAGTGTATGCGAACTTCTCCGAGCTGTTGTGTAGCTGCACTCTCTCCCAGAAAACTACGTACTTCAATTGTGCTGTTGTGCTGTTGCACTCTCTCCCAGAAAACTGCGCACTTCACTTGTGCTGTTGCTGTGTGAAATAATGAGGAGGGGCGCCTCTAATATATACTGTTTTCCCACTCAGAATTTCACTGGGGTCGACTTCACTTGGGGTAGCAATATAATTTTTTATTTCATAATTTTGTATTTTATTCTTTTATTATTGGCTTTTCACCCCAAGGCTTACATTGTTCTTTCTAGGGTTTGTATGAATGATTACAACAAGTTCAACTCCCGAAGGAGGACAATAAGAATAGCTTCTGAAGTTGCACAAACTCCAACATGCCCTCTCAACAAGGAAGGTATTCTTCGGTCTTCATCAGCATCATGATCATCTGGATTTCATCTGTACATCTATACTATCTCCATCATCTCTAAACGTATTGAAGGTTGCCTTTATGAATTTGTTCTATCCAGATGTTTGAGAGAGAATCTTCTGCTACCTATCCGTCTCTACTGTCGATGGAATACTTCCATGCCTGGCTAGAGATCCTGGATGAGCACGCGTGCACGACCATCTACTACCTGTTCGTCTCATCTGCCAATGGGGTACTCCCATACCTGGTTGAGAACCTAAACGAGTAGAGGTACCTGTGCAATCACACATCCATCTACTACATGTATGACTCATCTGTCGATGGGATTCCTCCCATACCTAGCTGAGCACTTGGACGAGCAGAGGCACCTGTGTGAACCCGACCATCTACCACCCGTTCGTCTCATCTGCCGATGGGATTTCTCCCATACCTGGCTGAGAACCTGGACGAGTAGAGGTACTTGGGCAAGGGTATAGTGAGTGTCTCTCAGTGATCTCTCCCTCTCAAGGAGGGATACATTCTCTTCTACTGCAAGTCTTCCGCGAAAGTATTCAAATTTCACCCTGGGAAGAGGCTTGGTGAGAACGTATGCAGTCTAGTCATCTATCGGAATATATTGTAGCTCGACTGCACCTTTCTGCACCATATCACGTATGAAGTGATGCCGAATCTCTATGTGCTTTGACTTGTCATGAAGTACAGGATTCACTGATATCTGCACACAACTCTGGTTATCACAGTGAATCACGGTTGGCTTTGGAATCTGGCTAAACAATCCTGTAAGAAGTTTATGAAGACAAACTGCTTCTCGAGCTGCTGAACTAGCAGCCATATACTCGGCCTCTGCAGTACCGAGAGCTACTGAGTTTTGCTTCCTACTGCACTACGAAATTACTGTAGAACCTAGATTGAAACAACATCCTGAAGTGCTCTTCCTATCAGTAGAGCATCCGGTCCAATCTGAGTTCGTAAACCCTTGCAATTTCAAGTGACATTTTGAATCATATCATAGACCATATCCCACAGTGCCACGTAAGTATCTGAGCACATGTTTTGCAGCAATCCGGTGAATCTGCCTCGGTTTGCACATGAACTGACTGAGAGCATTCATAGCAAAATAAATATCTGGTTGGTGTTCGTTAGATACATCAAGGACCCAATCAACTGGCGATACATAGTGGGATCGATCAAATTTGAATCTGATGCAGAATCTCTCAGCTTCTTCAAATTTGCATCCATCGGAGTAGCTATGGACTTGCAGTCCAACATTTCAAATCTCTTTTGTATATCTATGGTGTAATTTCCTTGTCTTAGGAAAATATTCTTCTTCCTTTACCATACTTCTAATCCCAAGAAGTAATGCATCAACAATATCATTGAGAAAGTCTGTCTTGGCATCCATCTGATACAACTTCCATCCCATTGTTGAAGTAATAGCAATGATCGATCTGATGGAAGTATATCGAGCCATAGGAGCAAATGTCTCATCATAATCGACTCCCTCTTTTTGAGAGAACTGTCTGGTAACAAATCTGGCCTTGCATTTTTCAATGCTCCTATCTGCTCCATGCTCCTTTGCATTCTACAAAATCTGTTGCGCCTATCTGGGTCTTTTCCGGCTTACTGCCATATTTGTGGGAGCATCATTTGGCTCAACTGGATCAATGGGATTGATTGGTTTATTCATTTCTTTAGACTCCCTCTTAATGTTTGGAGGGGAGATGATCTCATCTCTTCATCGTCATCGATCTCCATATCTGATCCTCTTCCTTTTCGGATAGCCATTTCTTCTTCAAAGGTTACATCGTGACTGTCTTCGATTTGCCTCGATCCTGGGATGTATATTCTGTAAGCCTTTGAAGACTTGCAATATCCCACGAGTGTTCCCTTCTGCCTGAAGGTTCTAACTTGGACACGTGAACTGTAATATCCCAAATACTGATATTCTATTGGTTCACTATTCTAGGGCTTACTTGTACTCTCAAATTGTGCAAGAATACTGAATCAAAATGTGCATGCAAGGTGTCGTGGCAAAGGCCTTAAATTATCGCTGAACTAGGGCAAAGATTTACAGAAAGAAGGTAAACACTTACCACTGATAAGCAAGCTGATGATACTCCAGAGAAAGATGCATGCATATAGAGTTGGACTGGTGAAGTAATGATACTTCCTTTTTTGTGTTGACACCCAACAACAAAGGAACCCTCTCCTCAGCTAAAGGTGACGTTTTTGGTGAAGGGAGTGCCTGATGGAGCTGAGATTTTACTGGGATATTGGTCTTCTACCTATTCGACAAGAGTTGAATATGATCATCAGGGAGGATATTCACAAACAGTTCATCTAGGTCACTTGGATCAATCCTCCGGAAGGATTGCGCCCCAAGATGTCCTTATATGCTGAGCATTTCTTGGAGATCAGACACGGGCTCATTGTCTGGCCCCAGTATACGCTTCATCACTGGATGCATGCCCTTCGGATCTCTCTCGGACAGTTCAGAGTAGGATCACATAGACTTCGGGTAGAGTTAGACCACCAGATCGATAGATCGGATAGGATCTGCCAACTTTGTCACTTACAGGAAGTCAAAACCGAGTCACATTTTATCTTCAGATGTCCCGTCTACTATGAGATCAGAGGACACTTCTATTGCTTGTTCAGGGAGGCCCAAACTCTAGCTGATTTCTTCAGATACACCAACCAGAGATGTCTAGCATTTTATATTCAGGAGGCCCTCAGGTTTCGAGCCCAGATCCTCCAGCCTCCCACTAGGGCAGAAACCACGCAGTGGATCACCGCGTTCTTCAACAGGCTATCGTCATCCAGGGGCACCAAGAGATCTATTGATCCTGATACTGACACATCTTCTAGACTAGGAAAGGCTAGAGGTCCCCGACCCACGAGATCCCAACGACAGCTCCGTACCAGACCTCGCTCGAGGAGCCGTCTAGGACCATCCAGACCCCATCGACACCAGGTTAGAGGGTGACCTGCGCCTACCACCCCCGACTTGGGACAACAGACACTTTTACAGTTCTCTCAGTTTTCTTCGTTCAACCTCGGATGTTAGGAGTACCAGATCCACCCTGATCTCTCTGGCTCCTGGATCTTGTCCACTTGAGCTCCTTTGCCCTTGTGCAGGACTACATGATCGGAACTGGAGTAGGAATTCTTCCATGCTTCAGCCTAGCTCGACTTGTTTATCTTTATTTCTATCTACTTCATTGATTATATTGTGTTTCCTTTCGCTTTAAAGGGTGATTGTTTGATCCTCCCACATGCATAAACTATCATTGTAACCGACAGTCCCGTTGACCTACTTTGTGGTCATTAGTGGACATTAATATAATTATGTTATGTTATCTTATCTTATCTTCCCTTGCCGAAGAGAATGACCAGTGCATGCAGAGGTTTTGACCCCTCTAAGATGGCTAGCGAATTGATCCACCTGTTCTGTTGCTCACGCCCCCAACGTCACAGATCTGATGATAACTGCTCCGGATGAGGAAACGGGAAGTTGATGATCACTCAATGCAGTAGAGTGACCCTGCTGATGAAGATGAAGCTGGTATACGGAAGATAAACTGGGATTCAGAGACCCAACGAATACATTAGGGGTTTTCCAGCTAATTCCACCAGCTACACACGTGAACCTGCAAACAATCTTCCTATGGATGCTGGATCACTGGATACAGACGAATAAGGTGAAAGCTGATGGTGGACCTGAATGGCCTACCCTGAAGGAGACTAGGGCAGATATTTCATTGTCGAACCCTCGTTAGCTGAAGACGCTGTCTTCAACCCCAAGTGCTGCTGCTCAAATACTCCAAATCAACAATAATAATAACAAATGTCTCCTTTAGTCCAATAACCCTTCTTAAATAGATTATCATGCACTTTTAGGGTTTGCATGTGACTTTTAGGGTTTATGCTTCAATTTTGCATGCATGCATTTCTAATTTTATGTTGAATTTAAGCCTAAAGAAATAAGGCTTCCTTTATCATACTGATGACTTTAATACTGAATGAGTGTCCTGATTTGTTCTAAGTATCAAATGTCCTTAGTCAATTCCCTCTTATGCAGTACCTGCTCGAACTTATGGGAATTAAGTAGGTTAGCGGGTGTTTTGGTGCTTAATTAGAAGAGGACATTACATGAATGTAGACTGGAAAGTAATTATCCATCCTGGTGACGACCAGGTTCATCGAGGATCCTTCAATTGTTTTGTTCGAATCATGACAGCAGTGTCGTCAGGCTTCTATCATATGTAGTAAACTAGAATCCTTGTCTTTGAGGGATAACTCCCTCTCTCTCAGAAGTCGGTTGAGTAAATCTTGTTGAAGCAGTAGATAGACCGACATTCGTAGAAGCTTTCTGCTTCTGATCACCAAATCTCTGTATGAGATTATTCTGGGTTTGAGAGTCATAATACATGCTTCTAGAGCTTTCTGCTTCCATTCCATCCGTATATCAATGGGATCACTTGTCCTTGTATATCATGGCATTCCCTACAAGTCAAATCCCGTTAGATGGTTAGCGATATTTCATAATCAATGTATTAACAAAATAATGTAGGCAATTGTTTAGTCAATGCTTCGACACAACACACGTAAGGCCATTATCTGGATGCTTATGGTCTTCATTATAGCATACCATTAAGACTGTGTACTACTCCAGTATGTTATAAAGGATTCCTCATCCTAGATGGGTTGTGCGGCATGACAGGCTATTTAACTACCTGAATTTTATAAATGTAAATTTGTGTAAAACATATTAAAAAAACAACCAGATCTAATCTACTAGAGCATGTAAAATCAAACACTTATCTTTTGTAGTTTTGTGGGTGGGCTTCCACTGTCAGAGTCCACTGATCTTCATATGCTTGATCACAATCTGGATCTTCATATCATTTCTTAGAAGAATAACTTCGAACGATCATCCTTCCTTGCCTCCTTGTGAGGAGGGTCTTCTTCTACATCAGCAGTTGAAGCTTCATGCTTCCTTTTGTTTGAACTTCGACAACTATTGGCATAATGACTGTATTTCTTGCACTTGTAGCACTATATCTGAGATAAATCCTTCTTCTCTTGTTTTTCTGATCTGGGGGAGGACTTGATCTCTTGTCTTGATGCCTTTGAATGTACGACTTCCTTCCCCTTCCCATTCCTTTCTTGGTATGAGATACGAACGCTTGATTTTGCTCAAGTTGAGTACCATGAAGTCTTTGGCATGCTGCGATTTTCGTTTCTTCTTGAGTGCATTCTGCCCATAGCTTATCAAATTTGGGCAACTTGGTTCAACCACTTATAGTTTGGATACAAGACTCCCAAAATGGTGGGAGACCATTTAAGGTGGTCATAACGAAATCATTTTCTTCAAGATTGTCTCCACTGGACTTTAGCTTGTCCCGGAGCTCAGTGATCCTCATGAAGTATGAGGCAATATTCTCAGACTTCGTTATCTTCATATTCGACAATTGATTCCTCAATGTGAGTGTCACATTGATGTTACTAAGTTCAAATAGCTTCTTTAGGGTTTTGAACATCCTCCTCGCCGTCGTCTTTTCTGAGATCTGAGGAACTAAGTGATCTCTAACTGAGTCCACTAAAATCCTCTTTGCTTTGGCATCATCCTTCCAGTGAGGTTTGTCTTCTCCAGCTTCTGGTTCTGGGACTGGTTCATTTACACACTGTAATAGGTCATTTTTTTTTGTATGAGAAGAACCCTAGACTTCGAGGGGATGAAGTTGGAAGCTCCTTCCAGACTATTCTAACCATCGTGCTGATCATCTTGACTGTAGATCTGGATCTGAAACCCTAGCAGAGACTAGGTCAAAAATGAAAGTTGGAGTATTGGAAAACTGACTACACAGATAAATGCGCCCTATAGAGGCAAGTTGAGTAGAGGTAGATTCGAGCCAAAACTGTGGAGAAAGTAGGTAAAAAGTGGAAACCCTAATTTCTGTTGTAGCTGCAGAATTAGGTCAAAATTGAAAATTCTCAGAATTGAATTATGTCTTCACCAAAAGATGCGCTCTCCTTGGAGCGAAATTCCCAAGGCTCTTTTTCTGGCAAAAGGTTGAGTGAAGACCTTGAAATATGAAACCCTAGTTTCGACAGGTTGCCGACAGAGTTCCAGTAATGGCTTCTTCTAGCACTGCTCTATTACCATGTTAGATTTTCTTAAGATTATAGTAGTATATCTTAATTGTATTTATCAATAGGATCACTAGAAGATAGACAGCATAGAACAATAACACAAGTATTTTTCACCTGGGAAACCCAAATGGGAGAAAACCCAACAACCTTCGTCTAGAGATAATAATTTTGAGATCAGAGTACAATGAAGAAAGAAAAGAAAAATATGGAAACGCTTTCCAAAGATTGAAACCCTGAAAACAATCTTTTTCTGTAGTGTATGCGAACTTCTCTAAGCTGCTGTGTAGCTGCACTCTCTCCCAGAAAACTGCACACTTCACTTGTGCTGCTATGTGAAATAAGGAGGAGGGGCACCTCCTATTTATACTGCTTTCCCACTCAGAATTTAACTGGGGCCAATTTCACTTGGGGGAGCAATATAATTTTATATTTCATTATTTTTATTTTATTCTTTTATTGCTGGCTTTTAACCCCAAGGCTTACATTGTTCTTTCTAGGGTTTTTATGAATGATAAGAACAAGTTCAACTCTCGAAGGAGGACGATAAGAATAGCTTCTGAAGTTGCACAAACTCCAACATGGTAGTGGTGGTGATTTTGATGATTTTGACATGGAGGAGGATTGCTAACAGTGAGGAGCTGTGAAATTCTTCTTTCTATTGTTCTAGTATCTACCCTATTTTGTATTTGCCATTGGCATTACCACCTATGGTATCCGTGACTCAGTATCTATGTAATACATTTTGATTTTGATGGCATCAAATTACTTAATGAAAAACTGTGTTTATGGTTCTAACTTCTGAACTTTATTTTATGATCTTTGTGTATTTAATATTTTTAATTTGTGTGTTTGATCATCATTGGTGTAGTAACTAGTTTCTAATTTCTAAAAAAATTGGATCATGTCTACATTTCATTTTTGTAATGTAATTTGTGATTTTGTTATCTATCTATCTATCTATCTATAGAATGTGTTCTCCGTGTCCTATTTCTGAGGGACCTGTCTCATATTGGATACTCAGTCACTTGTCCTCTATGTCCCGTGTCCTGAAGTCATGTGACTTAGTTGTCTTCATGGTTTTGTAATTTCCAGCTCTTATATGTCTTGCTGATATGACATATGTTAAGGAGGAATTGTTAAGGAATTTTAACATAGATATTGAATACAATAGGATAGAGTTTACTGCTGTTAAAATTGCAAGGAAGACAATCACCATGGAGATGAGGAAACCAGTATCCTGACTTAGTCATAGAAATATTATAAACACAATTCTATGAACATAACATGAATAACCTTTATTATCTCTTTGAAAATATTCCATTTGAGGTCAAACACGAAATACAATCCCAGAGAGCCACCCTCTTTGTTCTTCCATGTTTTTAACCCCTTCTTTTCTGACTTTGCCATAGGTTATTTGATTGCTTGCCCAGAAATTTTGTTACATGATGGCTGGATTTCCATTTTATCTTTCGAACTAACCTTCTGACACCATGTTAGTGGTTATACATCGGCTACTGAATAATATTTGTTATAACATGTGATTGAATTTCACTGTGAACAAGACGTCAACACTATTTTCTTATGTGTTCATATTGTTTTGCAGTTCTTAATCTTCCTATGTGTTTGTATATTTTCTAATGGTGGAAAGGAGTGATACACTGTTGATGCTTTGATATTCAACCTCTTCAAATTCTAGTTTTCATCACACTAGTATTCAAGTACTTTGTTTAAGCAAGAGAATCCCTTTGTACATTGTTGCATAATTTGTATGTTTAAATTAATATTTCTTAGAAGTCCTGGTCTTTGTATGGACAATAATTGGTGATTACTGCATAGATTTTGCCTTTACTCTTGTAGGCTTAAAAATTTATTGGACCAACTTTATTGGGAAAGGCCATTTTATCTGAGTTCTAAGTTGCATTGTGATAAATATTTGTTTCTTGTTTGTTAAATGGTTTTGTAATTAGGTTGTCACTTTTTTTTATATTTGATCATTCTTTCTTTACCTAGTAATGGAAAATGTTTTCTGTTAAGACCTTATTTTTTCTTGTACTATCTGTTACAATGCTATGCCCTCTAAGAATTTTATCTAAATGCATGGAGATAGTTTGATTGATAGTGGACAGAGAAGGTTTCTTTCATCTACATTCGTAAAATGATAAGAAATAATGTTATTAGGATTATGCTGGCACAAAAGATGCAAGTGGGGAGCCACTAGTCACAAGTTACAACAGGCGATTTATGGGCACTGTTGATTATGTTTGGTAAGAAAAACGTCAATTTGTTTTCATGAAATACTGTCTAGTTTACATTTATGCTGTGCTTTTTTGAAGGTCCATTTTGTGTAAATGAATTCCTTTGTTTCCAGTCATTCTCTTCTTTCTTGTTTCCTTGGTTCATTGACCATTTCCTTCACAACAAAGATGAAAACATGAATAATATTGCTAGTGATAGTTTTTGAGGTGCAAGAGATGCAAGATGTGTAGACTAAAAGTCAGGGATAAGCATGTGACCATAGTTGTGTATTTGAAACATGAAAAAATATGCTACATTCTTAGGCCTGAATGAATTTGAGTCTGTTTTTTGCAAATATAGGGGTTTTGACTCTTGATCTCTATTTTTATGGTTATTTATTATGCTTTGTATATTTAGATCTATCTTTCTTCCTTTCTTGGGTATTTCTCCCAACACTATATTATTGCATGAACTTTACACTTCAAGTAGTGTAGAGATTATGCACAAAAAGTTACTATAACCACATTTCAGCTTAGAAGCATACACATAATAATTTAGCAAGGCATACTCAAACAAAAGAAGTATAAATGAAGCACATAGAGATTCGATATCACTTCATACATGATATGATGCAGAAAGGTGTGATCGAGTCCGACAGATGACCAG
This sequence comes from Pseudotsuga menziesii, assembly GCA_001517045.1. NCBI lineage: Eukaryota > Viridiplantae > Streptophyta > Pinopsida > Pinales > Pinaceae > Pseudotsuga > Pseudotsuga menziesii. The sequence continues at coordinate 170,819 of LPNX010404812.1, forward strand.
ACTGCAGATGTTCTCACCGAACCTCTTCCCAGGATGAAGCTTAAATACTTTTGTGGCAGACTTGGAGTAGAAGAGAACGTATCCCTCCTTGAGAGGGAGAGATGATTGAGAGACATTTACCATACTTTTTCCCAGGTACCTCTACTCGTCCAGGTGCTTAGCTAGGTATGGGAGAAATCCCATCGACAGATGAGACAGACAGGTAGTAGATGGTCGGGTTCACATAGGTGCCTCTGCTCGTCCAGGTGATCAGCCAGGTATGGGAGAAATCCCATCGGTAGATGAGTCGGACAGGTAGGAGATGGCTGTGTGGTTGCATAGGTACATCTACTCGTTCAGGTTCTCAGCCAGGTGTGGGAGTAACCCATCGGTAGATGAGACGAACATGTAGTAGATCGTCGTGCACATTTACTCGTTCAGGTTCTCAGACAGGTATGGAAGTACCCCATCGATAGATGAGACGAACAGGTAATAGATACTCATACATATTTGCTCATCCAGGATCTCTAGCCAGGCATGGAATTATTCCATCGACAATAAAGACAGATAGGTAGCAAAAGATTTTCTCTCAGACATCCAGATAGAACAAATTCATAAAGACAACCTTCAGTACGTTTAGAGATGATAGAGATAGTATATATGTACAGATGAAACCCAAATGATCGTGATGCTGATGAAGAATGAAGAATACCTTCCTTGTTGAAAGGGAGTGTTGGAGTTTGTGCCACTTCAGAAGCTATTCTTATTGTCCTCCTTTGGGAGTTGAACTTGTTGTAATCATTCATACAAACCCTATAAAGAACAATGTAAACCTTGGGGTGAAAAGCCAGCAATAAAAGAATAAAATATAAATTATGAAATATAACATTATATTGCTTCCCCAAGTAAAGTCGACCCCAGTTAAATTCTGGGTGTAAAAACAGTATAAATAGGAGGTGCCCCTCATTATTTCACACAGCAGCAACACAGCAGCACAAGTGAAGTGCGCATTTTTCTGGCAGAGTGCAGCTACACATCAGCTCAGAGAAGTTTGCATACACTGCAGAAGAAGACTGTTTTTAAGGTTTCAATCTTTGGAATGCATTTCCATATTTTTCGTTTCATTCTTCATTGTACTCTGATCTCAGAATTATTATCTCTAGACGAAGGTTGTTGGGTTTCCTAGGTGAAAAAAATTTGTGTTATGGTTCTGTGCTTTGTCTATCTTCTAGTGATCCTATTGATAAATGCAATTAAGATATACTGCTATAATCTTAAGAAAATCTAACAGGCGAGGCCCTTGCAGTGTCACCGGTTAGCTACATCACCTCTACTGTCCTGGATGGGATACCTTTAGTGGGTAGCTACACTTTGTGTGATAACAGGTTCCAAGGGTGGAACCAAGCAACAGGATGGAGAGAAGGACATAAGCTAAGTGAAATGCTTTGCTTGTCAGAAGTTTGGGCATTATGCTGGACAATGCCCAAACAAGAAGAAGAAACAATAGATAAAATAAGATAAGATAATTTTATTTACGTCCACTATTGACCACAAAGTAGGTCAACGGAACTGTCGGTTACAATGATGTTCGTGCTTGTGGGAGGACCAAATGATCCCCTTTTAAAAGAAATACAATCCAAGAATTAAAATAGAAGTAAAAGTGTACAAAGCGAGCTGAACTGAAGTATGGGAGAGCTCTCGCCCCAGTCTCAACGCCATAACCGTGCACAAGGGCGGAGAAGCTTTGGTGGACAGGATCCCGGAGCCAAATCGACCGAGGAAGGTGTTGCCCACCTATATCAATTAGGTGGCAACACCATGTACATTGCAGATGTACATATTGTACAATTTGCACCATGGAAAAATCCTAGGGTTTTTTCACTCAGCAGGGCAATTCTACCCCTTTTGTACATGAAATGTCGGCTCCCCTGCATGAGATAATTAATGTAACTTTATATGTCAGCATGGGTCATTCCTCTAAGGATGTCACCATGGACTTTATTACCAAGGAAGTCCTTTTCACCGAGTGTTTTTTTCCCCTTCCAGTTAATTTTGTTAATTAACAATTTTAATTGGTTGGGGTTTTCACTCACCAATCCTCCAAAGTGGTGAATTGACGTTCTGATAATCAAGCCCATGAGGTGGCTAAGGTTTCAAGTTGTTGTCCATGACCATACTAGCCATATCTTGTAGTCTTGCGGAATTTTGTTAGGATTTTAATTTTAATTTTGATTTTTTCTTAGTTAATTAACTTTACCATTTGGTGGTTAATTAATTAGGTTTTGATGTAATAATGTAATCTCTTGAACCTTGGAATTTTGTAATAGGGGCTATGAATGCAAATGAAAATGCTATGACACCCCCTAAGCCATTGGTTCAAGTCCCATGTCATTCTGACAAGGGGTTAGGAAGTTAGACCAATTTTGGTTAAGACAAGGTATTTTTTTTTAGGAAATTAATTTAATTTCCTAGGGTGAAAAATTAAATTATTTGATTTTGAAGGAAAAAATCAAATAAGGCCATGGTAATTAAGTTTGGGGGGTGGCTAGGCATAGTCAATTTTTATTTTTAAATAAACCTCCCCATGGTCAAAATAAAATTTTGAAGATCTCCTAAGTGGGGCGCCCCTCTTGTTTTTCCAAAAATAAAAGATAGAAAATAAAAAAGATAAAAATAAAATAAAAGATATAAATAAAAAATAAAAGATAAAAATAAAAAAATAAAAATAAAAATTTGAGTCAAAGGAACTACTCCCAAGGTGGGTGCCTAGTCATGGAAACCCTAGATCTAAGGGTTAAGCTTCATTATGACATGGATCTATCTTTTTTACCATTGATTTGAAGAGGTGCCCTTGCTTATGATTGGAGGATGGCTTGCAAAGTCAACAAACCTAGATCTAAGGGTGGAGGAGAGCTAGAGTTTAGATCTATGTTTTGGACCCTTGATTTGGGAGTGGGTTTGGGATCTTTTCAACTATAAAAAAGATGCCCCTCCTCTCATTTTAGGATCATTCTTTGGAGCATGGTTATGCTGCCAAAATACTCTCTCTTCTCCTTCTCTTCTCTATTCTTCTCTCTCAAGTTTTCTTTGGTTATTGTAATGTTGTTGCACTATTGGGGGTTATAATACATCAATATTTGGAGGATAAATTTGTTGGTGCACCCATTTTGTGGCTTGAAGAGTGAGGTAATTGTTTATGGTTGGTTATTGTTGGTTGCATTATTTATCATAAAAGCTCTCCACAAAGGTTTTTGTGGAGAAACTTGTAGGTAGAAGTTTTTCTATTTGCACTTGTGATTAACATTGTAAGATTTTGCAAAGGTTTTTGCATGATTTATGGTGTTCTCATCTCTATGTGTGATTTTGCATCTTTAGCTAAACTCTTTGTTGGGATCCAAGCTTGGAAAAGTTTTCTCTCCAAGGCCCTAATCTTTAATCTTGTTTTTTGTTTTAGGACTAGTATTTTTGTTATTGTTTAGTAGCAAAATCTAGTTTTCTTTTATAGATCCATGTTATAATTTTATTAAATATTTCAGATTTGATTTTTTACTGTGTTTTAGGTGGTTGGAAATGCAATTTTCAGCCCTCTAATATTCAATTTTCTGATATTTTAAAACCCAGATTTTTACTGTAAAATTATTGTATTTTTATACTAACATTTTCTAACTTCTTTTTGAGTTCCTGTCATTTTCCAGCAAGCTTTGCTTGCTGGTTTTTAGCAGGTTTTACAGTTTACAAGGGGAGGTTCTGCCCAAATCACATAAAAAACACTTCAACTTGCAATTGGTTTCAAAAGGGTTCAAACCCTTGTCTTCTTACTCCATTTTCTAGCTATTTGTAACAAGGAAGAAAACATCGGCGAAAAAGTCGCGAAGTTGAGTAAAAATCGCGCCTCACGCGGTTACCAAAAAAAGGCTATTCTTTGCAAAAAATCGCGCCACGATCTAAAAAATCGCTGGGTTGACCTACAGCAATTTTCGGGCTCGTTAAAAGGAAATCGGGTTTTATTTGTGGTTCCAATTAGAGTATTAGCAGTGTATGCAGGAGACGATGATTGGAGGAGGGTTTTAAGGGGCCATTGTAGGGTTCCAACTTCCATCAGATCTGCAAAGTGCACACTGCAAAAATCCGTGTCGCAGACTGGTGATTATTTGTTGTAAAAAACGCAGAGTCGCAGACTGTTTTAAGTTTTAATTTAAAGTTTAAATTTTGTTTTTGAAAACGGAGTGGACGTTGCTCGCGGTCCCGCATCTTTAGCTCTGTATTATAGTATATAGTTATAGTATATAGTTATACTATATACTGTATAATATATATAGTATATACAATATATATAGATAATAGTATATACTATATATACTATATAATATACAGTATATTATATAGTATATATATTATATAGTATATAATATATATAGTATATAGTATATACTATACAGTATATAGTATATACTGTATATTGCTATATACTATTATATAGTATATACTACTGTCTACATACTACATACTAAAGGTGGAAGAAGGCAGAAATTAGAATCTTTAGGATTTGGGTTTAAATTTTTAATCATAATGTCTTTTTTTTTGTTTTTTTTGCAGCCACAGGTTTGACTTTTAAGTTTTGAGGCTATACATTTCCATTGCAAAAATGCCAAAGGCATTGGACCCATTTTGGCAATATGCTGACCCTGAAGATGGAACAAGCCAACAACGATTGAATTGCAAATTGTGTGGACAGCATATGACATGAGGCATTAGCAGGTTGAAGTACCATTTGGAAAAACTCCCTGGCCATGATGTGGGGCTTTGTAGTGCAGTTACCCCCGAGATTATGAGAATGGCCCATGATGCAATTCACTCGAAGGATAGAAAAAGGGAAGAGTCAGCTGCAAATAGAGCTGAACTTGCTACAGGTGGAGTGGCTAGGACTTCAGGGAAATATGATTATGATCATCTGGATCCCATTGAGGGTAGTGTTGGGGGCTCCACGACCATGGGTTCAGCTTCCATGAGGGCTGCTGCCTCATCTTTCTTTATTCCACGGAATAACATCAAGTCCATGGTTAAAAAAAAGGAGAAGGAAGAAGCAGATAGGGTTATGGGGAGGATATTCTTCTGGAGTGAGTTGCCTCTTACAATAACAAGAAACAATCCTTTTTTTTCAGCCTATATGTGACGCCGTTGCTATTGTTGGCCCAGGGTACAAGTGCCTTGCATATGAGGAGATTCGAGACCCAATTCTTCAAGTAGAGAAGAAAGACATCAACACTAGATTGGAGGAATTCAAACAGTCATGGGAGATTTCTGGATGCACATTGATGTTTGATGGTTGGTCAGATGCGAAGGGTAGGACCCTTCTCAATTTCTTGGTACATTTCCCTAAAGGTACCATGTTTATCAAATCCGTTGATGCATTGACACAGGTAAAAAAAGAAGCATTGTTATGTGAGTTGTTGGATGGGGTCCTTCAGGAGATTGGTGTGGACAATGTGGTGCAGATCATAACCGATAATGCGACCAATTATGTGGCTGCTGGTAGATTGCTTATGGAGAGGCACCTCTCACTATTTTGGAGTCCATGCGCTGCACATTGTAAAGATTTGATGCTGGAGGATGCGGGGAAAATTCCCTTCATCAAGGAGGTTGTTGATCAGGCTAGAGTATCATCAAATTCATATATAACCATGCTTGGGTTCTTAGCCTCATGAGGAGATGCACGAGAAATAGGGAATTGTTGCACCTGGAATCACACGATTTTCCACCAACTTCATTTCTCTTCAGTCTTTGCTTCGAGTTCAGTTTGAGCTGAAACAAATGTTTGTTTGTGATGAGTGGCGAGATTGCACATATAGTAGGAGAGAGAATGGGAAAACTATTGCTAGATTGGTTTACACCGACTCCTTTTGGGAAGGAGTGGAGGAAGTCTGCTCAATTAGTGAACCTTTGGTAAAGGTTTTGAGATTAGTTGACAGTGACAAGCCCGCTATGGGCTATTTGTACGAGGCCATGGATAAGGCCAAAGAGTCTATCCGATCTTATTATGTGGGAGTTGATTGATACACAATGGACCAGGATGCTCCATCGACCTATTCATGCAGCTGCACTTTTCCTCAACCCTGCCTTTTCCTACAAGTGTAAATTGATTTTGATGAAGAGGTTTTGGAAGGGCTTATCGAATGTATGAATAGGATGGTCCCTAATTTTGAGACTCGGGAGAGTATTACTCGTGAGATGGAGATGTATTGAGAGGCTATTGGACTATTTGGCTATGCCGATGCTGTTCGTGCAAGGAAAAATTTGACTCCAAGTAAGTGATTGCAAATTAGAATTTATTTGTATTTTGAACTTCAAATTCTTAAATTTTAATTGTGTTTTATGAGTTATCATTTTATTTGAAATTTGAATTATATAGTCCGATTCTCTTTCTTTCTTGTTTATTGTAGGTGGTTGGTGGAGGACATATGGTGCAAGGGCACCGAATTTAAAAAAATTTGCCATCTGAGTCCGTAGCCAAACCTGTAGCTCTTTTAGATGTGAGCGTAATTGGAGTGTCTTTGATAAAATACACTCAAAGAAAAGCGCCAGGTAAGAACTTTATCAAAGCAATTAAATTTATTGTAATTTAAGATCCTCTTTCACGTTGTTTTCCTCTGGCCTCAAGACTCATTAATTTTTTTTATCACCCTATTACAGGTTGGATTTCCCATGCCTGAATGACTTGGTGTATGTCCACTACAATCTTCGACTGTAGATGAAGCAGGTGGAGAAATCACCCGATGTGGATGCCATTTGCTTGGACATTATTGATGTATTGTCCAAGTGGAGGGTGGAGGTTGAGTTACCTATCATGGAGGACACACCTGCATGGTTAGATGAGGAGCAACAACATTAGGGGCAGGAGGATGAGGAGGAGCAAGAGGAGGAACAAGAGGAGGAGGCGGATCGCTTTGACCCAGAGGACTTCATGGAGGGTGATGTGGCTTCATCAGCACCACCTTCTACAGTGGTCGATGCATCTACTCCCTCATTGGCATCGAGTCCCTCATTGACACCAACTGCAGGGCCATGACCTTCTACTGTCAGGGGCAAGCCTGGCAAACAACCCATGATCTTTTCCCGTAAAAGGGGAAGAGGGCATTGATTTATATTTTAGAGACAGATAGTTAGCTACTAGTTTTGTGATGTCATTTTGTATTGGACCATTGATTTCCCACTTTTGAGTACTATTGGACAACTATATTTAGACTTTCAGTATCAACTTTTATGTCTCATATTATATTTGGCTTGCCTACATGATATATATCAACATTTTTTCTATATTAATGTTCCAATGTATTTATTTGATGTCATTGTTGCTTTATATGCTTAAAATTATGAAAAAAATGAATATATTTTGTGTTTTTCAATATTTGCCGCGGTTTGCTGATTTTTTCCGCCGATGTTGTTGAGAAGATGTTTTCTGGACCCTTGCCGATTTTTTTGCCGATGTCGATGTTTTCTACTATGATTTGTAAGCCCTGGGAGAGTCTCCTTGTGGGTATTCTCTAAAAACTTTCAAAGTAATTTGTAATCATATTGTAATTAGGTAGGAAGTAGATATAAGAAGTAGATCACTAGTTGTGCTCTTATTATCAAGTAGATCTAATATTTTTCCAGGTTTTTTTACCCACCTTCTTTAGGGAGATTGATGTGTGATTAGTATATTTTGTTTATATTAGTTTACTTTCAAGCATTTCTTTTCCAAACAAAGCATTTAGTTAGATCTTTACTTTATGTCACCTAGTTTACTATTTTGAAGGAATATACAACCTGAACTGTCCGCGTATTCTCTGCCCTCCGTTATCTCCCTTTAGGGAACTCAGATCAAGGGTATGAAAAGCGGAAAGGCTTAGGGGCTTTAGGAAATCTAATTAGCTCACATTTCTTTCCTGCAAATCTTTAAGTTTTTGCAAAGTAAATTTATTCTATTGTCTAGAGATCAAGTACCGACACCTCCCATAAGGGAGAAAGCGTAAGTTGACTCTGTTGATTGTTTAAATTGTAATTTACTTGCTGCACTTTATTTATTATAAGTCAATCTGTAATTTACTTTTGTACTTGCTTTTATAAATTGGAAATTAACCAACTTATTTGGCCCCTCCTCTACTTAGTCATCGCCCTCCGGGGTCTTCTGAGAAATGACGGGTGGTTGAATAAGTTTTAGTAATAGGCATCCATTTCCATATCGTTCTCTTCAACTAAAAATGGGTGACCTTGGAAGCTACGGGGGGTGAGAGACCATTGGGGGTCTCACGGCGTTCGCGTCTTCCTTGTTGAGCATCGGGCACTTGGGGTTTGACCTGTGGATCTACGGGTGGACTTGTTTCCACTTTGTTGAGAGCCCAACACTCCCTCTTTGATTTGAAGGATACGAAGTTGGGTTAGTCACACCACCGGATCTAAAACTTAATCAAAGACTTCAACTTTAATAAAATGTATTAAAACGAACCAAGAGACATTGCAAAACGTCTTATCCACATTTCTGTTTCTGTAATTGTTTCAAAGTCCTTGCTTTTCAAGGCTTTCATTTTACAAGTACATCTTGCAAGCATCTCAATTTCATTTCAGTACTTTGCACTTTCAAGTATAATATCTTTAAAGTACTGTGGCACGCTTGAGTAGAACATTTTTAATCTTGTAACTTGAAAGCAATTCGTCGTTTGATCTTTGGCATAGTAACTTGTTCATCCGGTGTATATCTTGTTTCCTTTCAGGTATCATTGTATATTTGTTTAACCATTCTTTAGCACTTGTTCATATTGTGTAATTCATTTACATTGTTCATATTGTTAATATTGTAGATCTTGCTTAGCTTAGACAACTGTGGATAATCATTCTTAATTCGTTTGTAAGTTTGTAACTTGTAATGTTTTGACTCCATTTAATCTAGGCACTGATCTTGTAACTCTGTAACCTTAATCAAATAAAATCCCTTTAACTAAATTGTTAATAAACCTTCCTATAGGGACTACCCCCCTTGGCTCTGTTGGGATTTGGCCTAAATGGAGGAGTTCGGAGACTGTGGTGATAGTAGTCCCAACTCTAACTTGCCCTCAAGGACACACAAAGCGGGCTGGAGACTTCCCCGTGTCATAAATTGTGTATTAGGCGACAACATCTTTGGTGGCGTTGCCGGGGACAAGTCTTTTGTCCTTGGTCTTGACATTAGTTAAATAATTTTAGATTTAATTCTTTAATTCTTCAATTTAATTCTTTAAGTGTTAATAAAATTTTTGAAATAACCTTAATTTTTTTTTTCTTTTACCCATATTAGAAGTTTACTTGTTCTCCAAGTGGCAACTCTACTTCAAAATATATACTTAGGTATTCTACCTGGAGCCCTTTGGTTTGCTTAGCTCCCTCTTAGATCCTGAAGAGGCTTTTAGAGGAAGTTAAACAAACTTGCTCCCTTTAGAATCTTTACAAGTCTTGGAGAAGAAGCCAATTTCTAATATCCCTTTTGTTGTTTATCCAAGTAAACCAACCTTAACAATGGTTAATTATAATAGACCATGTGATTTCTCTAAAATTGTTGGTTACCCTCATGACGTTCCAGAAAAAACTATAGATAAGTTGTCTTCTTTTCAAGGAGGCAATGTTACAAGTGCTAAAGCCCACATCAGAATTTCAATTTATGTATTGCAAGATGGTGTATGTCACACAACCATGAGGATGTGAAGATGAAACTCTTTGCTTTGTCCTTAGAGGAAGAAGCCATTGATTGGTTTATGGAACAGAATGATAACAAGTTTAAAGACCTTAAGGGAGTCATTGAAGCTTTTAATGATAAATGGGGAGATAAGAGGGATCACCATTTCTTGTTAAAGTTGCCTTGCACTCTAGCCATAAGGAAGATAATGAAACAGTGGAAGGATTTAACAGAAGATTTAATGAATTGGTTAAGATTCTCTCTCAAGATATTAAGCCTCCTGAAAAGGCCATCTTAATTTTCTACGTTCAAGCTTTTGAAGGGGAAATGAGATACCACTTAAGGGATAAAGAGCCTACAAATGTTAGGGAGGCACTAGACAAAGCTATTAAAATAGATAAGAATATGCAAGCTTCGGGGAAATTAAATGTTCTTGGGTTTTCAAAGGGTAGTCTTCCAGACTCAGATAAAGTTAAGAAAGTTGAAAACTAGGAACCCCAAGGTGACTCTATTAAAGAGCTCGCTCGATTGATTAAGAAAATGGAAGAAGTCTATATTAATCAATTATCAACTATGCATAATAAGATAGTTTCCATGGAAAAAGATAAAGGTAATAATCATAAGCCAAATGATAGATGGCAAAAGGGCCCCCCTAAAGGACCCCCTTATCAAGAACAAGAAAGACCTACAGAGCCTATGGAAGCAAACAATTGGTTTGATGATCCATTAATCTCTTACTGTAGGGCTTGTGATGATTCACATGAGGAAGAGACTTGTCCCATTTTCTTTCAGATTATAAAGGAAAAGTTAGCAGCTAGAGAAAGAATGGAACAGGTTAATATGGCTGGTCTTGAATGTGTGTTTGACAATAATGAGGATTTGTTGGAATCAGTAGAAGATAGTAAGGACATGGTTTGCATGACTAGAAATATGGACAAAGTAGAAGAAACATGTGACCATGGACTTACCCCTAAACAAAGTGTATTTTCAAGTAATAATTTGAGTATGGATTTAAGGGGTTGGATCAGTAATGTAAAAGTATCAGTTCCTGTAGTAGAGAGTGTAAAGGTTCCGGCCCAAAAGGATAAGCCACCCAAGGCTTTAGTAAGTTCTCCTCAAGTCAATAAAGTGTCAGATCATTTTCAGAATGTTTTAGAAGAAAAGATAGTCGAGGCATGGCAGAATGAATCAATGTTTTTTCAGAATGTGGACAGTGTACATAGTGTAAAGGATCATGTTATTTTTGTTAGCTTCCCGGAAAATATAAAGGATGGCATCAGAATTAAGGAAGTTAACAAAATATGGCATGAACAGTTTTTTGATAGTGTGGACTTTTGGCAAATTTTCAAATATGTGAGGCACTATCAAAGTCACAAGAAACAGGAAAGGGTCAAATGAGCCACAAATCAAGTTTTTCTTGAAAAATATTAATACTTAGTGTCCTAAGGGACACTCTCTGTAATGTATCTCTAACCCTTTTCCTTGCATTCTTTTAAAAGTTTTGTATTATTTCATTCTTTGAAATTATTTATGCATATATGTATGATCATTGTGTAGTCATTTCATTTATTCATTATTAGTTATTTATTGGTTTCTACATGAGGACTTATGTTGGTTATTGGTGAGAATTTGTGGTTGCAGAGTCTGGAGTTCTCGTATGCTCTTCGATGATCGAACACACGTCCCCAAGTTGGAGCCAAATGTTCCCCCCCTATATCGACTAGGTGGCAACGTCATGTACATTGCAGATGTACATATTGTACAATTTGCACCATGGAAAAACCCTGGAGATTTTTCACTCAGCAGCGCAATTCTACCCCTTTTGTACACGAAATGTCGGCTTCCCTGCATGGGATAATTAATGTAACTTCATATGCCAGCATGGGTCAGTCCTCTAAGGATGTCACCATGGACTTTATTATCAGGGAAGTCCTCTTCATCGAGTGTTTTTTCCCCCTCCAGTTAATTTTGTTAATTAACAATTTTAATTGGTTGGGTTTTTCACTCACCAATCCTCTAGAGTGGTGAACTCACGTTTTGATAATCAAGCCCATGAGGTGGCTAAGGTTTCAAGTTGTTGTCCATGACCATGCTAGCCATATCTTGTAGTCTTGCAGAATTTTGTTAGGATTTTAATTTTAATTTTAATTTTTTCCTAATTAATTAACTTTACCATTTGGTGATTAATTAATTAAGTTTTGATGTAATAATGTAATCCCTTGAACTTTGACATTTTGTAATAGGGGCTATGAATGCAAATGAAAATGCTATTACACCCTCTAAGCCATTGGTTCAAGTCCCATGTTATTTTGACAAGGGGTTAGGAAGTTAGACCAATTTTGGTTAAAACAAGGTATTTTTTCTTAGGAAATTAATTTAATTTCCTAGGGTGAAAAATTAAATTATTTGATTTTGAAGGAAAATATCAAATAAGGCCATGGTAATTAAGTTTGGGGGGTGGCTAGGCATAGTCAATATTTATTTTTAAATAACCCCCCACCCATGGTCAAAATAATTTTTTGAAGATCTCCTAAGTGGGGCTCTCATCTTGTTTTTCCAAAAGTAAAAGATAAAAAATAGAAAAGATACAAATAAAATAAAAGATAAAAATAAAAGATAAAAAAAATAAAATTTTGAGTCAAAAGAATTACTCCCAAGGTGGGTGCCTAGTCATGGAAACCCTAGATCTAAGGGTTAAGCTTCGTTGTGACATGGATCTATATTTTTTACCATTGATTTGAAGAGGCGTCCTTGCTTATGATTGTTGGATGGCTTGCAAAGTCAACAAACCTAGATCTAAGGGTGGAGGAGAGCTAGAGTTTAGATCTATGTTTTGGAACTTTGATTTGTGAGTGGGTTTGGGATCTTTTCAACTATAAAAGAGAGGCCCCTCCTCTCATTTTAGGATCATTCTTTGGAGCATGGTTATATTGCCAAAATACTCTCTCTTCTCTATTCTTCTCTCTCAAGTTTTCTTTGGCTATTGTAATGTTGTTGCCCTATTGGGGTTTGTAATACATCAATCTTTGGAGGATAAATTTGTTGGTGCACCTTTTTGTGGCTTAAAGAGTGTAGTCACTGTTTATGGTTGGTTATTGCTGCATTATTTATCATAGAAGCTCCCCACAAAGGTTTTTGTGGAGAGATTTGTAGGTAGAAGTTTTTCTATTTGCACTTGTGATTAACATTGTAAGATTTTGCAAAGGTTTTTGCATGATTTATGGTGTTCTCATCTCTGTGTGTGAGTTTTGCAACTTTAGATAAACTCTTTGCTGGGATCCAAGCTTGGAAAAATTCTCTCTCCAAGGCCCTAATCTTTAATCTTGTTTTCTATTTTAGGAACTAGTATTTTTGTTATTGTTTAGTAGCAAAATCTAGTTTTCTTTTATAGATCCATGTTATAATTTTATTATATATTTCAGATCTGATTTCTTACCGTGTTTTAGGTGGCTGAAAATACAATTTTCAGCCCTTTAATATTCAATTTTCCGATATTTTAAACTCAGATTTTTACTGTAAAATTATTGTATTTTTATATTAACATTTTCTAACTTCCTTTTGAGTTTCCTGTCATTTTCCAGCAAGTTGTGCTTGCTGGTTTTTAGCAGGTTTTACAGTTTACAAGGGGAGGTTTTGCCCAAATCACATAAAAAACACTTCAACTTGCAACTGGTTTCAAAAGGGTTCAAACCTTTATCTTCTTACTCCATTTTTTATCTATTTGTAAGCCCCGAGAGAGTCTCCTCGTGGGTATTCTCTAAAAATTTTCAAACTAATTTGTAATCATATTGTAATTAGGTAGGAAGTAGATCACTAGTTGTGCTTTCATTTTCAAGTAGATCTAATATTTTTATAGGTTTTTTTATCCACCTTCTCCTTTAGGGAGATTGATGTGTGGTTAGTATATTTTGTTTAGATTAGTTTACTTTCAAGCGTTTCTTTTTCAAATGAAGTATTTAGTTAGATTTTTACTTTATGTCACATAGTTCCCTGTTTTGAAGGAATATACAACTTAAACTGTCCGTGTATCCTCTGCCCTCCGTTATTTCCCTTTAGGGAACTCAGATCAAGGGTATGAAAAGTGGAAAGGCTTAGGGGCTTTAGGAAATCTAATTAGCTCACATTTCTTTGCTACAAATCTTTAAGTTTCTGCAAAGTAAATTTATTCTATTTTCCAGAGATCAAGTACCGACACCTCCCATAAGAGGTAAAGCATAGGTTGACTTTGTTCATTGTTTAAATTGTAATTTACTCGCTGCACTTTATTTCTTGTAAGTCAATCTGTCATTTACTTTTGTACTTGCTTTTTTAAATTGGAAATTAACCAACTTATTTTGCCCCTCCTCCTCTACTCGGTCATCGCCCTCCGGGGTCTTCTGAGAAACGATGGGTGGTTGAATAAGTTTTAGTAATAGGAATCCACTTCCATATCGTTCTCTTCAACTAAAAATGGGTGACCTTGGAAGCTACGGGGGGTGAGAGACCGTTGGGGGTCTTACAGCGTTCGCGTCCTCCTTGTTGAGCATCGGGCACTTGGGGCACTTGGGGTTTGACCTGTGGATCTACAGGTGGACTGGTTTCCACTTTGTTGAGAGCTCAGCACTCTCTCTTTGATTTGAAGGATACGAAGTTGGGATAGTCACACCACTGGATCTAAAACTTAATCAAAGACTTCAACTTTAATAAAATTTATTAAAACGAACCAAGAGACATTGCAAAATGTCTTACCCACATTTCTGTTTCTGTATTTGCTTCAAAATCATTGCTTTTCAAGGCTTTCATTTTACAAGTACATCTTGCAAGCATCTCAATTTCATTTCAGTACCTTGCACTTTCAAGTATAATATCTTTAAAGCACTGTGGCACGCTTGAGTAAAACATTGTTTAATCTTGTGACTTGAAAGCAATCTGTCATTTGATCTTTGACATAGTAACTTGTTCATTCGATGTATATCTTGTTTCCTTTTAGGTATCATAGTATATTTGTTTAACCATTCTTTAGCACTTGTTCATAATGTGTAATTCATTTACATTGTTCATATTGTTAATATTGTAGATCTTGCTCAGCTTAGACAACTGTGGATAATCATTCTTAATTCTTTTGTAAGTTTGTAACTTGTAATCTTTTGACTCCATTTAATCTAGGCACTGATTTTGTAACTTTGTAACCTTAATCAAATAAAATCCCTTTAACTAAATTGTTAATAAACCTTCCTATAGGGACTACCCCCCTTGGCTCTGTTGGGATTTGGCCTAAATGGAGGAGTTGGGAGACTGTGGTGACAGTTGTCCCCAACTCTAACTTGCCCCCAAGGACACAAGACGCGGGTTGGAGACTTCCCTGTGTCATAAAGTGTGTATTAGGAGGCAACAGAAGCTCTAGTACACCTAACATTCGAGGATGAAAGAGGTGTTGCCGCCTTTCACACACCTGGGTCACGTGGCAGAAATCTTCAAGCCACTCGGTGTGTCCTTGGGGGCAAGTCTCGAGTCAAGGCTGTCACCTTGTTCTTGACTCCTCCGTTTAGGCTCAACTCCTAACGAAGCCAAGGGGGGTAGACCCTATTAAGTTGCTAAGGCTAATTACTTAGTATGGTGATGTTAAACTGAATGAATTACTTAGGGGTTTGAAATTTAACCATAAACAACCATAGATGACAAGATACAAAATGAGCACACGGAAGCACAATGCTGAGACACAATATGTATAGTAAGAAAATAATCAATGCCTTAAAATGGAGTCAAAAGATAATCAATGTACTTGCATGTGCTTGGAGTGAATGTTTTGCGATTGCCTCTTGGTACGTTTTAAGTTAATGTGAAATATGAGTTGATTAAAATTAGGCGAAGGGGGGGGGGGACTCCGAATATACTCGAGAGTACTTGGAGTATGTCCAAAACTAAACCGTCACGGCTACCCGCAAGGAATCTGTCGGCTGAATGGAATCTCTGAGGCTATTGTTCATAATGCACCCGCAGGTGTAACAGAGATCGGCGCCCCGATGTCACTTTTCAGGAGTTCCCGCGTCCTTTGGGTATTTTGCCACTGTAATGGTTTGATCTAGGTGTTGGATTTTCACCTGATGGTTTGTCAATTTGGGAGAGTGAATCCTAATTATTCTAGTCACTTAAATGCTTTTGATACAGCTTGACTTATCGGACGAACCGCAGCCAAGTGCAGAGCATACACGCTGGAGTCTTGTCAATTTTAGTAAATTTTGAGATGGGTGTTCTTGTTAAAAAAGAAAACCCTCCAGGAACCTCTTTTGATTCAAGTGGATCTCAATCGGGGAATCAAGGAGGGGTTAATTTTATAATAGCTGATGAAACAAATGATGAAAAGGAAAACACAGATACACAATTCCCGTTTTCTAATTAGTCCTACCACGCATCTCTTTCCCCTTTCGGGTCAATCGGGAAGTCGTGGGGTAAGTATTAAGATTACTTCGAAATCTCAAATATGGAATATGAAATTGATAATAAATCAAAGTATACTACGTTGCAGATTAGAACTACGCTAGTTTGCAAAAATAAAAGGAAAGAAAAGCAAAAAAGAAACACGGACACAAATCCCTCCAGGGGGGATGGTGAATAGGCTCGAAAGAGCCTATTCGAAAGGGCTTTTTCTTTTTATTAGCAGCGATTTACAATATCAACAAATTAAAATTGATGCACTTTGGTCCTTGTTATCTGGGATCCAAAGGCTTACAACAAGCTTCTAACAAGCTAGAATTAAAACACAGTGGTGGGGGAAGCTTCTGGGAAGCTCCGGTTCGTCCAAGAGTTGGAAATTGGGCAGAGTCTCATTTTCTTTTTTTTTAGACCTGCTAAAAAACAGCGAGCAATCAAAATCAAATGTGCCCAAACACACTTTGAAAGTGTTTTGGGTCACTACACTAGTTACCGAAAAAAAACTAAGTAAAATTTTGTTAAGTTGGGGTAATCTAGTTTTGCAAAAAGGGAACCAAGGAAAGCAAGCTTTCCTTGGGATCTTGGCTTGCTGTTTGGGTAGCCAATGAGATGTGCACTTTTATTACAGAACATGAAACTTTAAAGTACAGCAAAGGAAACTACCTGAAAAGCAAGCTACAAATTTTCTTTAAAAATTCTTGCAAAAAAGAGGATAATTTCAGCTAAATCTCTTAAAATATAACTTTATATGCAAAACGGAACTGAGATCTAAACTTAAGAAAGGATATTACTAACTAGATCTATATGTAATTTTCTTAATGAGACAGATCTAAGCAATAAGACTCTTTAAAAGTAACCAATTTGAAGAGAAATTAAGATTTTGAAGGAGGAAGAGAGAGAGAGTGTTTGAAGCCTAGGAGTGTTGGGCTTTTGGATTCTGCGTTGGTGGAACACCGAGGGACTGTGTCATTCAGAAGATCTTGAAGATGAGGAAGATGCAAACTAGCTCAACCTCTTCTACAAGCCAGATTACCTGCAACTTAGAAATCCTTGCACAAACAGATGGTTAAAACATAGGTGTTGCTGGAAGAGATAATTGGAAAGCATGCAATTAAACTTAAAATACATACAACTCCAATAGATCTAAAACAAGCAGTAGTAAGAGCATAAATCAAACTAGAATAAACTCTTACTCTAACAGGAGGGGGCTCTCTCCTTCAAGGCCAACAATTAACCAGCAAAAGCAATGATAAATAACACAGATTATACCTCATTAGCATTTGACAATCACCATCCACACATGAAGAGCATTACACCATAGATCTTGCCTACAAAGCTTCTTTATTCCAGAATAATTAACAATACAGTACAAGAGCAACAGCACTTCAATCCCAGTTCTAACTAGCTTTGAAGAGGTAGCCTGAGCTTTATTTATACAAAAAAAAGGAGATCCAGCCCAGGGGGGCGCAAATCCCAAGGAGATAGACCACTATAGCTGAAGGAGAGTCCATCAATGCTTGATCTGTGTCTAGCTGAGCCGATCTGAGTCTCACTGAGTGCAACTGTCAATAGGGGGGCTGATCTGACTGACACCTCAACCTGTTGACTGAAGCATCCACCAAAACTCATCTAGATGAGCCCAAACGTGTGGAGGAGAGAGGGAGGGCGAAATTCCCCATAAAGGATGTTGAAGTTCAACTCTGGATCTTTCCAGATCACCTCCTTCAGTCAAGGATTTGTCAGATCTAGTCATTCTGGTTCAGATCTGATTGATTTCAATCAAATTGATTGAGAATCCACTGATCCATGATTTTGGATTTGCTCCATTATTCATCAATTTATTAATTAAAATAATCAATAATTGATTTTTTGGGGCTTTCTAACTTGAGTGATGGAAAATCACTCAAAACTAGGAAAAAGTGGGTCCATGGGTTTACATGGTGCTTTTAGCTTGAAAATGAGCACCTACATGACTGAAACTGATTATTTGGCTCACTTTTATTACAAAATCAATTTTTTCAATTAAACTATTAAAAAATAGCCTAAGTTTTGGAAAAATTAAATTTTAATAAAAAACACTAAAAAAACAAAAAAAAATGAAAAATTGAAAAAACCTGTGGGGACTTAGACATGTTCATATGACTTGATCATGATGTCTAGCATGTTTATATTTTGACACATAGACTCTAATAACCTCAATAGGCCTAAATGCCAAGCCGACCACCCCAACTTTGGAGCTATGGAGTGAAAAACTCAGAAATTATCAGTCGTTTATTCAACAACCAATAATAACCAAGGGGAAAAACACCCTGGGCTGATCGGATTGACAAATAAAGTCTAAGAGACCGAGTCTTTTACAGACACTATCATGCTAGAACATTTATTACAAATCCCCCATGGGGTATGAACATGTGATATAGTACAACAAGGCTTCCCAGAAGCAAGACTGAAGGTCTTCTGAAAGCCGAACAAGTTATCCTTGTCCGGTTCACCAGGCTCACTTGATCAAAAACCCCTAAGTACAACTTAGGTGGTAACAAGAGGAAAACTGAGGGAAGTGTAATAGTGCCTGCTGGCCCGAATAGGAGTTAGTGAGTGCGGGGCGTCCTTTGGAGTGTTGTCGGTGAGGTTTGGAGGATCTTGTATGCCTCTCGAAGGGAGGTTTGGTATGAAGCTGTTGTTGGGATCTCGTGGGTCGAGATCCACAAATCTTTACTGATCTGGAAAGTGGATCGGTATCTAAATTAGTAGATTATTGGTGCCCCTGGAACTTGTTGTCGATAGATCTCTTGGGATCAACCTCACTCTTCTGAAACCCAATCGAAAGCAAATATGAATCAATCCTCAAGCACCAAGCTCGAGGGGCTTGCTTTACACCATACACGGCCTTTTTCAGTTTGCATATTAGAAACTCTCTCTCATGAATATCAAAGCCTTGTGGCTGCTATATATGTATGCCCTCCTGTAGAAGGCCGTTGAGGAAAGTGACCTTCACATCCATCTGATAAATCCTCCAACCCATCTCTGCCACAATGAAGATCACTGCTCTGATCGAAAAAAATATAGCAACTGGTGCAAAAGTCTCATCATAATCAACTCCATCTACCCGTGAGAACCCATGCGCTACAAATCAAGCTTTGTACTTTTTGATGCTAACATTTGCAACATGCTTGATATTATAGAGCCACTTGGAAGTCACAACTGGCTTTACCTTTGATCTTGGAACCACCTCCCACACACCATTCTTCATGATGGAATTGTACTCTTCCATCATGGCATCTCTCCAAACTTGATGTGTGGACGCCTCCTCATAAGTAGCAGGCTCAGACTCACACAAGTGGTCACCTCTGCTAAATAGCTGGAAAATCTCTCTGGTTCCCTACTCTCTCTGACCTCCCTCCTGGGTGGCCCCACAAAGTCCTAATGCCCATAAAAAAGTTGTAATGTAAAGAGGGATAAGTGGCTCCTAATGCCCATAAATAGGTGCATGGATACTCAAAATCAATAACACGAGACCCCTTACACCTTGGGGCCACGTTTGAAGTAATTTGGACAAGTTTGGCTAAGGTTTTGGACAGGTTTTCCTAAGTCAGTCCAAAAAATCAGGAAAATTGACCATTAATTAGAATGACAAAATTTTGTAAAGTGACTAATGTCACTTGGGGAGGAGAAATTATGTTTCCAGATGTTATATTATGTTCCTAAGGTGACATTAGAGGCAAAAAGGTCCCCCCATGTAAGTGTTTCTTAAGTTTGAAGTTGTCCTCTCTAGGAAGCGTGCTCCCCTCTCCATGGTCCCTCCCCTCTTTCATTTGACAAGTGGCAAGCATGCACATGGGGTCCCCTCTCACTCTTTTCCTATTTAAAGAGTATTCCCCTCCTCATTTGTGTTGATTTTTCTGAGCAGCATCGAGAGCCCTTCTCTTAGGAGAATGGGACCACCTGGTCTGGGACCACGGTGAAGACTCAACCCAGTGTTGAGTGACCATTCTGTTGAATGGTAGATATCTGATCTGGGACCATGATATAGACCCAACTCTGCCCTGGGTAGACTCAACCTAGTGTTGAGTAGACATCTAGTCCGGGACAACGATGTAGACCAGTCTAGTACTGGTAGACTCAGCTTAGTTCTGAGTAGCCATTCTCTTGGAGAATGGAGGCACCTGGTCTGTTACCAGGAAGGCACTGTAAGCCCTAGACTGGGTCTAGGCATGTGTGGCACTCTGACCCTTGATCTATGGGCTTGGTGTACTTCTCCAAGGATTAGCTACCCTTGGTTAAGTTACCCTAGTACCATATCTAGGTGTCACACAGAGTGTGAGATAAAAGCATTAGTAACTCTCTTGGTTTATGATGATGTACTTTTGGAATAAAAAATGACCACAGGTAATGACCACAGGGGCACTTGGAAAAGGGCCAAAGTCAAAAGTAAAAAATAAATAAGGACTTTTGTACCAAAGGAAAAGGACCACAGGTGAAAGAAAAAATTAAAAAAGGGCTTTTGGTAAAAGTCAAAGATAAATAAAAAGATCTTTTTGGTAAGAAGGTAAAAGTGAAATTAGGAAAAGATAAAATATTATTATTTTATCTTTTCTAATTTTGGCCCACTTAACAGGTGAATGAAGACTATAAAAGAAGATCAAGTCTTCTCATTATTATACACAAGTTTGCTCTGACAGGTAAAGCTACTGAAGAAGACTGTTTTCTTACCTCAGCTAGGGCATCCTCAGCAAACCCTCAGCTAGGGTTTTTATCAGCAATTTTATTCTCAGAAAATTATTGGGGCAACTCTCTTCATTTTTTCGGGCAACCAAGAGAAATTCCGGGCAGCCTCATTCTCTTCTCACAGGCAGGGCCCTTCTCTTCTCTTTTTCGGGCAGCCCAACCCATGAGGGCCGAGGCTTTTTAGGCACCCTCGGGTAGCCCTAGAGCTGACCCTTGGGGCTGCCGTGAGCCACTAGCACCTTCGGGTAGCCCACAGGGCTCACCCGTGAGGGTGTTGTAGCAAACCGTGGCTGCATAGCCCTCAAGGCAACCCATGGGCCACCCCGTGTGGACTCGGGTAGGCTGCCAAGCAGCAACAGACCACCACAGGACAGTCGCGCAGGGAGAATGGTGGTCGAGCAGGGAAGAAGATCAACCGGGCAGTTTTCGGGTAGATCCGTACGCCGTATGGTTGTACGAAAGCAAGGTACAGACTATCAGTGACAGTTAGATCTAAACAAGCAGCCTGTGATTTTTCTTAGGAAAGAGAGAAAAAAATGTTTTTCTGATCAAGCCCTAATTGGCATTAGAGGAAATTTCAAACCAAAATGGGCCTTTTAACTTCAACTCAAATTCCATGTCATCATGTGTTAGCCAATGAAATTGCTTTAAATTTGAAATAACGTATAGGTTTTAAACACTTTTCAAATATAAATTTGGGGATAGGTATCATAAAAAAAACTACTTTTTTTGTTTGTATTTCAGACATATCTCTCTGTGTTTTTACTCAAATTTCGATCGGGAGAGCTCGTTGGATCCGGAATTAAATTCCGCATCCAATGAGTACCCACTTCATCATCACGTTTTTTCAGGTATTTCTTGTTTTTGGGGTAGCGGGGTCCGTCAAAAATATGTCGAGTGGGTACTCGTTGGATGCGGAATTTAATTCCGCATCCAATGAGCTCTCTCGATTGAAATTTGAGTAAAAGCACGAGGCATCATCATCACGTTTTTTTAGGTATTTCTTGTTTTTGGGGTAGCAGGGTCCGTCAAAGGTATGCCGAGTGGGTACTTGTTGGATGCGGAACGTTTTTTCAGGTATTTCTTGTTTTTGGGGTAGCGGGGGCCGTCAAAAGTATGACGAGTGGATACTCGTTGGATGCGGAATTTAATTCTGCATCCAACGAGCTCTCCTAATTGAAATTTGAGTAAAATCACGGGGAGATATGTCGAAAATACAAACAAAAAAGTAGTTTTTTTCTTTTCTTCCTCCAAAATTAATAAATATTATTTTATTATTTTAACTATTATTTTATTAATTTTTTTTAGGAGGCCCATTTTGAGTTGAAATTTCCTCTAATGACATTTTTATGTGTTCTGGAAATTTATGGTTCTAGGGCTTGAATTATCAGTCTGAATTTTTACTGATAAATTTTACTGTGACTGGTTAAAACCCAGATTTGGGTTTGAGGAACTTTTTGAAGAATTTCCTAAGTCATCTCATTCACGAGATGAGCTACTAATGCTTTTGGGTTTTTGTCCTTTGAAGGTTTCCCTAGTGAAAAATCTTGTGTCCATTGTGCTGATGTGATGAATGTGTTTTTACTGCACTGATTATTTGTTTAAGTTTATCTGCAAATTTTAAAGTTACATGCTAATGCTAAAATTCAACAATTTAGGTTACAATCCCTTTTCTTTCTCAAGCTCTTGCTATTCTTGCTCTCATTTTGAGAATCATTTTGTAATTTTCAGCTATTGTGATTAATAAAGAAAATTCTCTTGGGGAGATTGGTTGTCTTGCTCATTGTGGATAGTGTGCTTTATTTTTTATTCCTATCATATGCCATTGGAGGCCAAAGAAGCAAATTGTTCTACTTAGTGAGATCTATTGCATTTTTGTAGTAGATTTTATGAGTTTTTCTTCCTTGTATTTGTAAAGTTCATGCATTTCTCGATTGAATAGTATGATTCTTCAAGTCATTGTTATGAACTCACCTCTCTTGTTTGTGTGAAGCAAAATCTTTCAAGTTGCAGGTTATCTAGAGTGGAGAGAGATTCTTTGGTTAGATGCCCCACTTCTTCAAGTTGAAGAGCCAAGAGCACTCTTTCCTCACTCATTTTTTCATAAAATTTCTGCATTTGATTTTATCTTTTTAAAGCACCATTATATCTTTTAAAACCTTTATTTGTACAAGTTATTTGAAGTTATTCACTCTATAATTTTTTTTACAAATTTTAGTGTTTGTATGCAAGGTGTCCCAGAGTGATTTGGGCATCTTTTACTGTTTTTATGCTTGTTGTTTTTTGCAGGTTTTTCACAGCACAAGGGAAAACTTTGTCAAAATTTGGGCAAAAAATTGTGCAAAGGACTCCCAAAAGCCACCACTTCAAAATCCATAGCCCAAAGGGATCAAATCTCTTGTCCTTGTCTTATTTCTCCAAATTCTAAAGAGCTGAAATTTCATCATTTGTAACAAGTTCAAGAAAGTCTCTTGAACTTATTTTATTTTATTTTAAAAGCATTCAAGTTTCTTTCCATTTTGAGCCATCCCATGCATGCAAAGGAGGTTGAGCTTTCCCACCCTTGCATTGCAAGCGAAGAGAGGATAGATTTAGGTGCTTAGCTTTATTTCATTATTTCATTTACTTTCATTGCTTGCCCCATTTCTTCGCTACGAAGAAAGTTGTGGTTAGGTTGAAGTTTCAATTTCTAAAGCTTTTCCATCTATTGTTTGTAAGGAAGTTGGGTTCTCCTATCCTTGCAAGCAAAAGAAGAAAGGCTAGGTTTATTTGCTTTCTTTCTACAAGTTAATATTTTGCCTCACCCTTTCCATTCGAAAAGTGGGTTGTGAGGCTAATGTTAGTTTGTACTTTTGCTTCAAGTTATGCTTTTGTGCCCACACCTTGCAAGTGAGTTGGCATTGTGATCTTTGCAATATCGTGCTGGCTAGTATAGTTAAATTTCTTTAAAGTTATTTTATTATTTATTTCAAAGCAAATAACCATTGCGCCAATCTTCGCCCTGTATTCACTCCCCTTGCCGGTTGGTTTGACCCTGGGTGACAAGAAAGAGAGAAGATTTGTGTTGGCTAGATTAATGGGAACCCAACTTTTATCTTGATAAGAAATTGAGTGGAGCAACCGAATCCGGTTGTCTGTTAGTCGAATCCGACTATCATTGTAATAATGAAATATGAATAATTATAATATATTAGATGATGATAATAATTAGAAAGGAGGCTCACCTTTATAGGCTTTGAGCGTGAAGGGTTACACCCTTTCATATAATTAACTAATCTATCTAATAATTTATTTTATATTTGTTACATTGCCACTCCCTTTAAGGAAGCTTTGTCCTCAAAGCTTAAGTATTTTTCTAGTGTCGTTCTCCATTCTGACTCGGTGTCGGTATTAGAATCGGACGAGGTTTCTTGTGCAGAGACTTGCACTTCCTTTCCAATGATGATTTTGCACTGTATTGTCTCATTGTTCCTACATTTATAACCAGGGGTTCAATTATCACCGCATCGACGACATATGCTTTTCTTCTTTTTTCTATTATCAACGTAACTGTTAGATGACTTTGATCTATTTTTCATTTCGTAGGCGTACGATTGAGGTTTCTGGCATTGATGGCCAGGAGACCAAGTATCTGCACAGTACCTACATTGTGTCTCTTTTTCTTGTTGATAATGGCTATCGCCTTTTGTTTTTATTCCTTCCAATTTGCGTTCTGTGGCTTTTGCTTTACGTCTTGTTACTTCTACGTTAGGTATGTCATGTAACTTTAACTTTTTTTGGAGGTGTGGCTTAAGATCCCCCAAAAAGGTTTCGAGTCTTTGCTTGTCAGACAACCCAACTACGCGTGTTGATAAGGATTCCCATTGATGAGTGAATTCCTCAATGTTTCCGACTTGCTGGAGTCTGGTAAGTTTATTGAAAAATTCATCTTCTTTGATTTCTTGAAACCTATTAAAAAAATCATTTTTGAACAAGTTCCAGGTGTAGGTAAAATTATCTCTCTTCCACCATAAGTACCAATTATAGTCGTACCCTTCCATATGCATTGACGCATATTTCACCTTCTCCTCGTCAGATTGAATGTTGTAAATGTCGAAGTATTCTTCTGCTTTGTTTAACCAAGCAACGCATTGGTCTTCACTCCCATTGTATTTCGACAACTCTATTTTTTCCTTAGGTGGATACACTTTGTAAGGACGACATTGATTTCCTTTTGCCTTATGGTTTGATGGTGGCTCGGAACTACTAGACGATGAAAGTAATATATCTGAATTGCTTCGTTGTTGGCGGTGTTTTTTAGCTTTTTTATTCTCTACTATTTTACTTATAGCGTCTATTTTGTTGTTTAATAGTGCCTCCATATCTGGCAGTACTTGTGTTTCTAGCTCTTGCTTAAGCGTCGCATTGTTAATCTTTATTTCTTTTTGCAATTCTTCTTGATTCTTTGCGAGTGTTTCCTAGGTGGCAACATGAAATGAGGTATCTAGCATGTGTGGACTGCTGACTTGGCCCGGACTAGGTATGAGCCTTTGTAACATCTCGATTAATGTATTATGGTTTTGCGTCATGGTGCTCATGTTCTGTGTTAAGGTGTTTATGTTTTGCGTCACGGTACTCATTTTGTCATCCACGTCTTTTTGTTTTTCGTTCAGGATGTCAAGTTTGTCATCGAGCCTTCTTTCTAGTACCAAAACAAGCTCGTCTTTGAGTAATATATTGTTATTTTGCATCTTTTCCTTCAAGCCTTCTTGGTTAGCGACAATGGACTTTATGTCCTCCATTTTTCGATCTTCTCTATCAGTTCCTCCATGGTCTTGGACCATTAGAGGAAATTTCAACTCAAAATGGGCCTCCTAAACAGAATTAATAAAATAATAGTGAAAATAATAAAATAATATTTTTTAATTTTGGAGGAAGAAAAGAAGAAAACTACTTTTTTGTTTGTATTTTTTACATATCTTGTTAGGATATTTAGACACTTAGGAGTTAGTTAAGATCAACTCGTGTAATATATCCTTTAGGTAAAAGTGTGTTTCTTTAGTATGCATTAGTATGCATTTGTAAATATTCTAATCTGACGGTCACAATATGTTCTAGACATAGAGTGATCCGACGGTTCAACTTCTCTTAGATCATACTTACCATTGATCCGTGGCTTAACACCTGATTGGTCTATGATCTCTATTTAAAGAGCATAGAGGGTCCTTGGCTAGTTGATCGATTATGAGAAGCTCATGTAACTTTCTTTTTTTTGCATAATAAATTGCTCCAAGTAGCTATTTGGCTGGGGCCGTGGACTGTTTCCCTTTCGAGGGTTTTAACCACGTGACAAACATTGGTGTGTTGATCTGTGATCTATTTGTGTGAAGCGGTATCTGAAGGTGTTCTGTCTTTTGCGAGTACCCTGTGTACCCGAACATGGTATCAGAGCTTGTATGAAGAGCCGCTTTCGGTTTTGATCAAGATCTGGAACCGGTGTTGCCGAAACTTTGAAAGGGTTTTTGGTTCTGGATTTTCTGTGCATTTGTGGCCTGTGGGAGCTGTTCCATTGCATCCAGAGCGTCGTTTCCATTTGGAAATAGTTTTCGTTTCACCGAAAACCGTTTCCGTTTGTTCCAGAAACACCAATTTCGGCAAATCTGAAGGTATAATGTTACAGTGACGGATTTGTTTTATTTTTTTTTAAAATCTCTCATATTTTATCAGTCTTATTATTAGATCTTTTTGTTTTAGTCTCGGACTGTTGCCTTCCCTGGTTGCGTATGCTCTTTGCCGTGCACCTTGCGCGATCATGGCGAATCAGAAATAGTGAGGGAAAGTTTTTTTTCTTGTCTTCTCGGCTACGTATGCTCTTTGCCGTGCACCTTGTGCGATCACGGCAAATCAGAAACAACGAGAAAACTTGAAAACGTAGACTTTCCGGGTAAGCTAACCAAGATCTAACCCCATTGTGTGGAAAAAGTTTTTTTTGTTTTTCGTTTTTTGTGATTTGCAGGAAAAGAAAGCAAGCACGAAAAACGAGAGAGAAGAGTTAAAAAAAAAAGCCCCCTTCCTCTTTCCATAGTTTTACGTACCTTTTAAACTTAGCTCACTTGGTCTAAAGTTGCTTTACACCTTGATAAGTCTTGAGTTCAAGTTTTATCAAGCTACTTTTTAGTGCATGCAATTTCTATTTTCAAGTTACTTTATTGTAAAAGTGCATCTCACATAAATAAAATAAAATAAAAGTGAGTCACTTAAGTTTTTTAATTTATTGCCGCACTATTTAAAAGTCACATTATTGTAAAAGTGAACATCACTTATTCTATAAAAGTGATTCACTTCAAAGCAACTTTATTGTAAAAGTGATTGTCAAAGGTTGATCTTGGAAAGAGGGGGCTTCTTTTTTTTAGTTGGTCAAGTTAATATCTGCCACGTCACTATTGGGGACATCTTCAACATTTTCTTTGATCAAGCATAACTTCATCATCCGGAATCCGTTTTAAGTGCCGTTTTTTTTAAAACCGCATATTTTTTCGAGCTCTTTGCATCCAGACAATTAGTTTCTGTTCTTTCAGCCATTATTTTACAGTATGGTCGCCCTTGTGATATTATACTTACAAGTTCTAATTATTTCTCATGGAAATCTCGTATGGAGGATGTTCTGTGAAGTAGGGGACTTTTTAGGATAATCTCAGGGAAAGAAACAGAACCCATTGATGATGATAAAAAAATTAAATGGGCAAATAGATGCGATGAAGCTTGTGGATTGATTGGGATGTCAATCTCTACTGATTTGCGATTCCACATATTTGGAATTGATGAACCTGATAAAGCTTGGGAAAAGTTGGAATCTGTGTTTGGTAAACACAATGAAATTCGGGGTCATCAACTTGAGAATGAGTTGCTTTCCTTGAATCCAAATGATTTTTCATGCATTCAAGACTATTTATCTAAAGTATAAAATTCTTAGATTATTAGGTGCAGAATGCAAGATTAAGAAAGAAGACAAACAATGTATTTATCATATTCTTTCCAAACTTGGACCTGCATACTCTGTTTTTGTATCTACATTTTACTCCATGAAAGAATCCTTGACTGCAGCCAGCTATCAAGAGCCTAGTCTTGAATCCTTTTGTGATTCCTTAATTAGAGAGCAAGATAAGCTCATTCATCTTGGAATAATTTGTTGAAATATTGTAACTTCGAAGAATATTCTTTATGTATCTTTTGTGGTCCCCGATGGTCCAACCAGGAGAACCACTGGTATTACATTGTACCCCGATGCTCCTAATCGGAAGAACTAATAAGAGTCATGAGGTAGTCCCCTCAAATTGTAAAGGTGGGTCATCAGCACCCCAGTGTGGTTACTTGAGCCTACATGTGTAACTCGAGCCTACATGAGTTAACTTAAGCCGACATGTTAATTGAGTAAACTTTAAGTAAACGGATGAATATAAATAGAGGTGTAGTGCTCCTCATTTGTGACACACACACTCACTTGGGATAGCGCACTTGTGGAGGAGAGAAGTTGCTGGACAAGGAGGAGAATCAGGTTTTTGATCTCCTTGTTGGTTTTACCTTTTTCCCTTTTTGGGGCATCTATATTAAGGAAGCTTTTGCTGGGTTTTTCCCTTTAGGGTTTTCCCAGGATAAATCTGTGTTGTTCTTGTGATACTGTTTCTTTCAGTGATCCTGTTTTATATGCTTTTATTATGAAAAGTGAAATGATATACTGATGTCTTAGCTAAGCATATGAAAAATTTAACATGGTATCAGAGCTAACCTGAATAGGTTAGCTTTCACAAGCTACAGAAGCTAGGGCTTCTTATTTTTTGGTTCTCTCTCCACAATCAATCAACAAAAGAAGGCTAGGCTGACTCTCCTTTGAAGGGTGCATCTTTTTGTCGAAGCGGAATTCGATTCCGAGCATTTTCAGTTTTCGATGTGGAAATTAGGGCTTTCTACAGAAGATGAATTTTTGAGTGAGACCAGCATAGGATTGTTCTCTTCATCAAAACCGAAGTTTAGAGACCTAGATCAAGAAATTTGGTTGGGTGAAACTTTGGGAAAGTCAAACCCTAGTTTGACCCCGAGCTAGAAAAACTCTAAATACTAAAACTGCTATGTTTTGGTACATTCGCTATATTCCGAGATTGGCGAAGGATCAGGAGCTGAAAATTGCAGGGGCCGAAGATAAAATCCTGATGAACACTGTGTCCAAAATTCATCCTCCGATTCGCTGTATTTCAGAAGATATGTTCTCTCCAAGTTAGGGTTCCAGCCTCTTCTAGAATTCATCCCTAAACAGGACACCTAGGGAGAATTGCAATATCTTGGGCTACAGAGGTCCAAATGGAATTCCTGAAGATTTTCCAGAAAGGGCACGGACTTTAATTTTGGTGGTCCGAATATCAGACTCAGAAGATGAACCAGTGACACGTGGCATGCCGAACAACTTCGCTGTTCTGAACAGTCCTGTAACAGGTCACCTTGGGAAAAGGATCATAAATCCGAAATGGTGAAACCAATTCTGATGAAACCTGCGGTGTTGGATCAAGAACATGCGAGGATACCTCGGTAAAAAATTTCAGACACAGAGGAGCAGAAATTTCGGAGATATCACAGAAACATTAACAGGCATTTCTGCTGAAGAAATTGGAAAATTAGGGCTTCCTGTTCCGGGAGCTTCCCTCCACTGTTTTCAGAAATGGAGTACATTGGATAGCTCCATTTGAAGAGATCTATCTGTTTATCCAATCAGATCTGAAAGATTCCAAGTTGTTGAAATTAGGGTTTCTGTGACAAACCCTAGATCAGCTAGCTCCGGAACCAGGACGGACACCTCAAATCGGTAAGATCTAATCCTTTGCTATGTTCATTTGA
>LPNX010404819.1:0-20297 GCA_001517045.1 Pseudotsuga menziesii
CCAGAATCACGGCAGGGTATTATGAATCTCTCCATTCTGTCATTCAGTTACATTCAGTTTTATACAATCTCTCCATTCTGCCATGCAGTGAATCTAAAATGTTTTTACTTTAACATCCCTGGACAGATATTTCGGGCATATTACCGGAGCAACCAGCTGCCTTAGACGTTGGTCAGCAAACTCGACTCGATGGTGTCGCAGTTCTTAATCAACAGGTACGGCAAGCTGTACCTCAATTTAATGACACTGGAGTGTCAAATAATGTTGCAAGTGACGCGGGAACCAGTTGCAGAAGATCTCCACTGGCTGGCCGGTGCAGGTTGGATATATATAGCCTATCTTTTAATTTCTATTTTATGCATAATAACCCTTTACCTAGCACATCGGCATTACTAGTGAATGGAGAATGCTGATAGGCATCGTTGTCCTAACTTTGAATTTGATGATAAGTATCATTGTTTTGGCCTGGAATTAGATGGGATTAAATATTTGATAGGAGTTGGATTGTCATACTTATCAACATGTATCGGATTAAATATTTGATAGGAGTTGGATTGCCATACTTATCAACATGTATGAAAGCTGAATTCATTGTGTACACTTTTTAAATCTGATATTTTGGGTGGACGCCTTATTCATCTTTAAGAAATCAAAATAAAGCTGAAGATATAAGTACTTGAGTATCCATCAAAATATTTGATTTAAAACTTTTACACACTAAATCCAAAAGCTTTGGTACAATGAGAAAACATATTAGAACTCCTGTCTTATTTGAAGCTTCAGTAATTTAAAATTCCATATTAGAACTCCGGTGTTATTTGAAGTTTCAGTAATTCAAAATTCCACATCCAAACATATCCATTGTATTTTAATAAACATATCCATTGTATCAAAATTCAGTAATTATGGACAATGGTTAGACATTGTATCAAGGCTAGGTTGACTATGTACAAAAGCAGTTAGACATTGTATCAAAGTTGGATTCACTGTGCCAGAACTCCGGATTTAAAACTTATATATAATGAATCCAAAACTTTGAATGACAAAACATCTGAGAATTTCATCATCTGGTTGAAATTTTATATATGAGAATTTCATCATGATTCAAATACTCACTTAGAATGAAACAATATTGGTAGTGGTTTAAATCCGCATCTTAATCCAGCTATACTTTAAAAAGATCAGAATTATATCTATTATTTAAGATATTTAAAACCTAAATTTGACTGTCCATCTAGCTTTTAAAAAAATGAAAAAATGGAAAGAACTTATAATCTAGGCTAATTGTGATGTTGTTCACTGTGTGATAACCAGATATTTTGTGATAATGAACAAGTCCCGTAATACTCTGCGAAGTGCTGCAGAATCAGGGTTATGGAAAACTCAGCAAAATAACAAAGACACTCTGAACAAAGCTTTTCAAGAATGCGATCATGTTATTCTTTTATTTTTGTGCCAGAGAACCAACAACTTTCAGGTACTGAAACTAACAACTACGCTTTAAGCTACAGTACTGATTATGGATTTGATCTGTTACTACTGTTGCTAACAATAATTCACGTCTTCTCTTGTAGGGTTGTGCAAAGATGATGTCCAAAATAGGGGAATCTGATCGAGGAACATTTAACAATAAATCAAAGGGAACTGGAGAGGATTTCGAAATCAGATGGTTCAGGGTAATCATATGAAAGTTCAATTACTTATTCATGTGTAATTTCTTATACACAATAACTTAGGAGAAACATTGAAATCCTTCGCTCTTTTTGTAGCTGTGTGCAATGCCTGTGAACAAGATAGAAGGTCTGAAGAATAGATTAAATGGAAATGAGAGGGTGCAGGTATGCTTTATCTATTTTGTTTGGGACTTTGAGATTTAAATACATGGTTTTTAATGGTCATTTATATCAATTACTTTTTTAAAAGCTTGGTTATACTAATATAAATAATAACATGTTTATTAACTCTGTATAAGAAGCCATAAACAATTCTTGATCCTTATTCTTACTAAGCGATAATGTTTTACAGAAGAGTAAAGATGTACAGGAATTAGACTTGGCTGTTGGAGAGACCATATTTTCATTATTTCTTCAAGAATCAAACAATAATCTCATGGTAAGCATGAATTTGGCAAATTCCTATCTATCTTTTGTGAGAACTTTGGTGATAATATATCTTACTTCGTACAACAACCATATTAACAATATTTGGCTGATTAATTACTGAAGGTTATTGCAAGGAATCGAGGTACAAATATAGATGTTGGACAAGATGGAACGATTATAAATTACAATAGCCTACGGCGGGAGCGGGATTAGTAATATACAAACATGGGATTCACAATCTACAATGTGAATGATACCGAGGAGCAATTTTCCACGATAACTGCATTGTGAAACCATAAAAATTCATACGTGATACACTGTTGTAAAATATTTGAAATGCTCTTTTATGTGAGAACGCTTTTGTTTTTTTATATATATATAAAAATCAAATCATGTTGGTGCTTTATTGTTTGAATAAGAGTTTTTATTTTAGTAAATAAATAAAACTTATATTTTTATTATAAAATAATAAAAATAAATTTTATTAGGAAAAAATTAAAATTTATTTAATACAATTTTTTGCAATTTAGAAACTTCCATGTTATATATATAAGTTTAGTGATAAGGCATACTTGATTTAAAAGAGAAAAAAAATATATTTTAAAGCCTAGTTTCAAATTTTAAATTGTTCAAAATGTAAATTAAAAGATAAGAATCAGTTTATGTGGTCTCTCCTTTCTATAAAGAGAGCATCAATGCTTGTATGATCATAAAAAATTCTATATATTTATTTTTAAATTTACTTTAAATTAACATAAAAAATTTATATGTTTATTTTTAAATTTACCATGTAAAATAAATATTACATCCAAAGTGCATGCCTTAACTTATTTTATTGTTTATTGTAAATTTACTTTAACTTAATGTAAAATAAATATTATATTTAAAGTGCTTACTTAACTTAATGTAAATTTAGCTTGGCTTATTTTGTTGTGAATGGATTGGTTATGAAATTTAGTGTTGTTAAATACAAAATGCTTACCAACAACACTTTTTTAACAAATAACCCATATATTTTATAATTTTTTAAACTAACTCAAGTGTGAAGGGCATGGTTAGGCATTGATATGCTTGAATATAAAAAATACATCAAGAAGTTTTTTTCATTTCAAAATGGTTGATATTTTTTTTAAATATTTTAATTTTACTATGGTAGGGCATACATTTTTCATTGATAAGTGCATTGTTACAACTATATGGTTTAAGAACAATAAAAAACCATCCACTTAAATCTTTATGGCCAACCACCTTCATGAGAAATCCCCATTAAACACATAAAATAGATCATTTTCTTTGTAAAAATATTTACCAATTTGTGTTAAATCCTTGTAGTGATTGAATCTCACTATAGTTTACAAATTCGTCTCCCTCACATAAAGTTTTTGCCAATGAACAAAACTACCAC
This sequence comes from Pseudotsuga menziesii, assembly GCA_001517045.1. NCBI lineage: Eukaryota > Viridiplantae > Streptophyta > Pinopsida > Pinales > Pinaceae > Pseudotsuga > Pseudotsuga menziesii. The sequence continues at coordinate 3,508 of LPNX010404819.1, forward strand.
ATAAAGCCATCATCCCATTAATAAGTGAACAAATCATAGACGACCCAAGCATATTACTGTACTAATAAGATTTTGAAAATTCAACCACCAATAATCTTTTGCATAACACTTCTCGCCCACCTTATGGAATTTGTAATTAAACTTTTCAGAGCTCGTTTTTTATTACTTGTAACTTTTGCATATAAAATCCATTTTCTTCATTGTTGTGTGCAATGTTTCTTGTGCATTAGGGAATTGCAGAACCACTCACCATGCTAACCATTAGGAGCCTTCCTTAGTGGAAGAAAATTAGTAGGTCAGAGGGACTATTATAGATATTACGTGACCTCTAAATACTAAGCTTCCTCTTGAGACAGTTATGAAAAGGAGACTCTTTATAATATGAAAGAGCCAAATACCACACTCCATGAATTTTCTACCACGACACTAGAGAGCGAGGAGTACAAACTAATATAATTTATGTTCATCATGAAAATAGTTGCGAATGGGACCATGATTCCTCTAGGAAATATACAATTTGGAGTTTCGGGTTGCAGTGCAACTAACCGAATTGAATTAAGTGATTGGGAACATTTTTACAAATGTATACTCCCATGTTATTTTTGTACATACATGTTTCCCAACCAAGAGCAAGTTACATGTATTATTGTCCTCTTTGTGGTTTGTAAAACTCCACAAATTAAGATCTAGATCTAATTTCATCAACATAGTAACCTATTTTATATGATATAATGGACAACTTGTTGATGAGATTTTTGGTTCTATGCTTTGACATTTTTTTTAGTATCTCATGAACTTTTCATCTATGTGAATATTTATTCTCAGATTGTTTCTTTGTTTCAATGTCATTTCTTAAACACGTTACTTTTAAAATGATTCTACTTTTTCCTTCCAATTGGATATCTTCATGGACATTTTCATTACAAATCGAATCACATTCATCAGAAACACCTTTCAATTAAGATATGCTAAATTCATAATACATATTTCTTTTGTAAGAAAAATAAGCTAAAATACTAATCTTGAAGCATTATGCATATGTGCCTATTGGGCATGTCTTGTTTGGGGCATACTTTGAATGTTGTATTTTGTCTACTTGGTTTTGTAATCATCATGAATACATAAATGATAGTACAAATGAGATCTTGTGGGGACATATACCATCCATGTTACCAGCTTCTTTTCCTTTGGAAAATACAACCTTATAGGAAAACTTGGCTACTAATTAAGATTTTTGGATGGAAGAACAAATGCATCATGTTGATATAAAATCCTCAATGTATGTGAAGTTATTTTATGTTTCAAGAAAATTTGACACCCTTGGATGTGTATAAGGGCATTTCTTTTTGAAAAAATCTCTTAGACTAACCCTCTTATTTTGCAACTATCTCCTACAAATTGGTACTAAATGATTGAACCTTCCTTCTTGCATTATTACTACACCAATGCTATGCCTCAAGGCATGAAATTCCACACCTAGTAACATAAATATTTCTTAAAGTTGAGTGTGGCCAAGAGAAGAAAGATACACATGGGCATATTGATTTTCTCAAAGTCTTGGATTGATCCTTGAATCCCCAAAAAACATCAATTTTAGTAGTTTGTTAGAGGATATATTATTCAACCCTAATTCTTGAAAAATTTGAGATAATATCTTCTCAATCCAAAGAATCCCCTACTATTTTTTTTTATTTTTGAAAAATACCATTCCATAATAGATTTAATAATGTAGGGTCCACCTTGGCATTCTCATGAGATCCAATATAACTCAAATATTCCACTTCCTGAGCTCGAAAGACATACTTGGGAGGTGTTGCATATAATTTTGTCTTCAATATTTTTAAGATCACGTGAACATATTTTAATGCATTTCCCAAGATTTGTTGTAAATTAGTATTTCATTAAACTTGTAATTTTGACAAAAAAAAATTGAGGCTTGAAAATGGAATTCATAAAGCTTTGAAAATTGGAAGGTGCCTTAGTAAGGATAAAAGGCATCACAAAAAAATCTAATTCCCTTCATGTGTTCTAAATGTGTTTTTGAGAAGGCTTTTTCCCTCATGCCAATATGATGATATTCAAACTGAATATCCAACTTAGTAAAGAAAATGAATCATTATAATTCATCAATTATAGGGATAATAAAAATTGTCTTTAATGGCAATTTACTTGAGTTGTTTATAATTTAGACACGTTTTTTCCTTTTTAATGAAATAGACATCCTAGGGAGACTTGTTGGGTGTTAGAAAACCAATGCTAGCTTTGTAATGGTAAAACACTTTAAGGAAAATTCTCACACACATAGATCAAATACCAATACATTGATTTCACATGGTTAAAACCATAAAAGGGAAACAATCCATGGTCCTGTCAAACATGGACACTTTAGGCAATATATTGGTGCAAGAAGGAATAAATTACATGAACATATCTCACTATAAATCATAGATGAATGAACCTCTATTCTCGTTAAATATAGATCATGTACCAACCAAGTGTTAATCTCAAATGCACATTCCCGATGATATAATGAAATCCTTATAACCTAAAAGTGAGAAGTCCATTTTTATTGGTTATTTAAAGGATGTGAAAGGTTATATACTTAATGTGGGTGAATCTATGAAGATGGTAATTCTATATCAAAAAATAAATGCAATAATAAATAACCAATCTAAAATCCTATGGAAATAATTAAATAAACAATAAAAGAAAACAAGAGATAAGGGAGACATGACACAATATATTTATGTGGAAAATCCTAAAGATGGAGAAACATCCACAAAAGTTGGTCTTATATTCTTAAAGTAAAATCTTCAATCTTACAATAATTGGGCTCCCCACATATGCACATATCACATTACATTGCATTCAATTGGCCCTCCTTCACCTCTATTATATAGGGTAGAGGGAATGGAGAACATGTCCAATGATGAATGTGAGATATTTCATTGTAGAAATCAGTTAGTTATTGAAGAATAACATGGTATAACAATCTATGATACCACTAGACAAACATTAACACATTTTAACACCCCCCCTTAATGATGCCTAGATGGATATAACATAATTGCAGGAAGATGTAGTTATGCTAACATTCCCCATCTATGATAGCTTCTCACATCCCCAATAACTTGCAAGATGGATAAACTTCATCTTTGTGATGGATTTGGTGAATATATCAACAAATTTATATTCATTAGGAAAATACTTCAAACAATAACACCATTAGTAGCCAAATATTTAATATAATGAGTATCAAGGTCAATGTGTTTGGTTTTGGAGTGTCATATTGGATTTTAAGAAATCTAGATAGCACAATGATTGTCACATATTAGCTCAGTAGGATAATTCTAAGCCAATCAGAACTCAGTAAGGACATGTTGTGTTCACACCGCTTATGTACAATTACAAATATGTATCCTACAATAGAATTCCTATTAGTAGTATCTCCTACCTAATAAAACTCGATGTAATCAAGAAGTGAAGCAAAATCCTTACTAGAATAAAAAACACCATAATATAGAGTTCCTTAAAGATATATGAGAATCCTTTTAACTGATTTCGAGTAGTTTTCATGAGTCTCTTTCATAAAATTTGAGACCATGCAAACAACAAAAGATATTATGGGATTTCTATGCGTTAGAAAGATCAAAATTCCAACAAGTTGACGATAAAGTGTCTCATCAACAAAGGGAGTGTCCCAATCAACGGTTAATTTGACCTCTGACTGAAATGGTGTTGGTGAAGGGTTATAATCACTCATATGAAACTAATCTAGTAAATCCAAAGCATACTTAGGCTAAGAAAGGAATATATTTTCAGCCATGTGCTATATTTCAAGACCTAGAAAATATTGGAAGAGGTCCAAGTTTATCATTTCAAAATACTTCTCAGGCTCATTCTTCAATTCTTGGATTAAGGAAAGCTAGCTTTCGATGTGGATTATATAATCCACATAATGAACATCAATGCAGAAATTATGTTCAAAGAATTTAACATATAGTTTTGGATCAAATTTGCACTACATGAAACCACTTTTCTTGAAATGAGTATCAATTTTCTCATACAAAGCCCTAGGTTAATGTTTAAGACCATACAAATAGTTGTTCAATTTGCATACCAAACATGAATTTTTAGAAGGGATAAAACTGAGTGGTTGTCACATATAATTTCTTCATGAAGACCACCATTTAAAAAAATAGTCTTGAAATCGTTTTGGTGAATTTTCCATTGAAAACATGTAGCAAGAGAAATGATGGTTTTTATGGTGTTAAATATATCAACTAGAGCAAAGGTTTGAGTGTAATATATACCTTATTTCTTAAGAAACCCTTTGGTAACTAACCGAGCCGTATGCTTTCCAATCTATCCTTCTAGAGTGAATTTTTTTTTATAAACCCATTTTCAACCAACAAGATTTTTACCAGGATGAAGTGGGACAAGGTTCCAAGTATTTTTCTTCATCAAAGAATCATATTCAACAACCATTTCTTTATCCAATTTTGGACTAGCGGATTTAACTTAAGCATAAATGTATGGATCATATGTGTCAAATACTTTTCCCATGAGAGTAAAATCATATCTATTCCCATGAGAGCTGGATGGAATACCAACCTCATAATATGTAGATTCAAGTGTATTCCATGACTAAATTGGAAGAGTGTGATTAGTGGTGGGAATCGCATAAGTATGTTTAGTAAGTTGAGGTGGATCAATAAAATAAATAGGGGAAATATGATATGGGCCTTACACAATACTTGAAGGAGTAAGAGACCCCAACCCATTGGAATATTAAGGTAATTTCAAGGCAACATGAGGTTCAATAGACTTAGGTGGTGGATAAGCTTTATTAACTATACATATTGTTGAATGATGGCATTGTGAATAGATGGATCAAACAACATGTATGCTTTAGAATCCTCACTATAACCAATAAATATGAATTTATAAGATTTTGTGATCCAAAATGGATCAATATATATAATTTGTCACATATTTGGCACTTTCAGGGCTAAACGTTTAGATGAATTGGCTTGTCAGGACCATTTATGGGCATGTCTCATTTTGCATGTTTGGGTTTCCAAACCTTATGAGACCTATTTTAGGGTATAAATGATAATTTTTGGGGTAAAACAACCCATTGATAGTGATATGGGCCATGAATTGATTATAAACTTAGAAACATTTCCAACGGTCGAAAGACCACCTCATTTAGGGTCCATATGAAGAAGTTATGCCTCTTGCAAGTTGAGTCATTCAGTTGACCGCCATATTTTCTAGTGGATTCCACGTTAGATCCCATTTTTCACACATGTGGATATCTTCACGCGTGAAATTTAAAGAACATTCTAGAAGTTCCAAAACCTTAAACCTAAATGGGAATCAAGGCTTCTACAAAGCCTAAAATTAACCCTAAATAACTATCGAGCTATGTTAAATGTTAGGTTCTTAGGAAAATAAGGGGTTCCATTTTCTATTTTATTATTCCATAGTTGAGAAACAAAAGCGGTGGATGTGAAGCATAACAGAGGGAGTGATATATTTTGGAGCATCCATTTGGGCCACATTTTCTAAGGTAACTCCATAGAGAGTATCGAATTTCTTTTGTATTTGCATACTACATAAAAAAGCAAGGTATAGTCCTCATTCCAACTGGGTTTTTCCCCATTAGTGTTTTCCTAGTATAAACTTTTTGTTGAATGTTTGTGGATTCTAAAAATAAATAAATTAAAACAAATAGTGGTAATAAATTTGGTGACGAACTGTTTTAGTGGAATATCCATGGTGATTTATAGATCGTTGGGATCCAATTTATTGTTCTATCATTTCTCTTACAATTCTAAAAATAAACTTATTAAAATAACTAGTGGTAAGATCCATTGTGACAAATTGTTACGGGAATATGCATGAAATATTAAGGATCATTTGGGCTCTAATTTCTTCCATTTTTCATTAGGGACATGATCCCAACATTCACAACCAAATATCTTGAAATTTCTAATATATGGTCGCCTTCCACTCCATTTTTCTTTAGGAGTAACCTGCAAAACTGCTTTGGTAGGAACCTTGTTCAAAATATGGTAAGCACGACAAATAAATTCAACTTAAAATCTTTTATGTAGTCCTTTTGATTATAACATACTACTATCCATTTAAAACAAGATTGTATTTTTCCTTTTTACAACCCCAATATGTTTGGGTGTGTAAGGAATTGTCCTTTGATATTGAATTCCATACTTGGATAAATATGTTTCAAATCTGTTCTTAGTTTACTCCCCCACATTATAAATTATAAGAGTCTTGATATATTTTCTAGATTCTTTTCAACTAGGGCTTTAAATTCTTGAGATACAATGAATTCTTTGATTTTATGCTTCAATAATTAAACCCAAGTATTCCTACTATAATCATCAATAAAATTAATTAAATAAATATTAATTGACAATCAAGGCATCTCTAGAGGACCATAGATGCCACTGTTACCCAGCTGCATTTTCTCTTGGGCATATTGGTAGTATTTAGCCTTGTCAAACCTTTACTTATTATTCTTACCAAAGACTTATCCTTCTGAAACACTCTTAGTGGAAGATATTAGAGGTAATCCTTGTACCATCTTAGATAATAGTTGTATATTTCCATAGTTCAAATGACCTAATCTTTCATGCCACACTTACTATGCTCATCAACATGTGCAACATAGGAATATAATGGTTGTTTGTTGGGTGAAGTAAAACTAGTAAACTTAAACATACCTACTTCATGATCAACTTTTCCAAATGAAACAACTTTGAAATTATTGTTGATGTTCTTCAGAATGTATCTATCAGCTCATGGTTCAAATTTATATCATTTCTAACAAGCACATCAAATAGAAATGATATTGATGGATAGGGATTCAACATGAAAAATATATTCTAGTATCCCATTAAGAACCCAAATACTACCATAACTAACTATTGAAAGTTGCTTATCATCACTATTTGAAACTTTATGAGCCTTGTTCATATGTTTGTCCGAAGAGGTGAATAATGAAGCAATATCAATTATATGATTTCAGTCACTTAAATCCATAATCCATTCCACATGAGAAGAGGAGTTATATGGTTGAACATACTAGGCAAAAATATCTACCTATTGTTCCTTGGAGGATTTATTATTGATTTTTGCAAGTTCATTCCACCACTTAAATTAATTATTCTTAGCATGATTGGTTTTTCCACAATGTTTGCAGGGTTTCCATACCTTTTTCTTTGAAGATTCTATAAGAGTCTCATTAGAATCTTGATTGGAGGTATTCAAAACATGAGGTTTGGTATTCTTCTGAGAATATTTGACTATATTCTTCTTACACTATCCCAAATGAGGTTTCCCAATGACTAATTGACCTAATGTGACAAACCTATCCTACTCACAAGTCAACCCTTTGAAAAGCTATTCAAAATTAGGTTTTATGGATCCCTTAAACATTTTCATAGATATATTCCATGTTTGTATGAATAGATCATAGGTTGGATACAATTTTTGTTCTACAAGAATAATGGGGTTTGCATCATGTTTATTATAATCTAACCCATATTTATTAAGTTCCTCATTATAAGTTTCAATTCAACTATAAATGACTCAATTCTCTCAAAAATATTTAGGATCCAATGGATCAAAAGACTATTTGTAAAATATTTGTGCTTAGACAATGTAGTGATCATGATCTAGTATTAATTAAGCCACCTATAAAACCCACAAAATGTAATGGCACTATTAGAAAATAATGACTAGTAAACGAGTGTTCTCATGAAGATGGCTAGCCGTTTTTTACAAGGTGTAGGCGTGGATTACCCAAAACACGAGCTCAATCAAGGGTTATTTAAGCCCTTGATCATACTTTTTACAATAGCTTGATCTAGGGTTTAACCCTTGATCGAGATTGGGAGCTCAATTGAAGGTTAGTTTGATCGATGGTTTTGTCAATATAATATATATATATAATTATAGTAAAAAACTTATTTTTCTAATAGTTTTATTTCGATGGGACTTTTGTCAACATAAAAATATATAATTTATAGTAAAAAACTTATTATTGTAATAGTTTTTTATTTTATTTTTGTCAACATAGAAAATCATAAGTTATGGTAAAAAAAATTATTTTTCTAATAGTTATATTTTTTGTTATTTTACTATCATTTTCTTTTGTAAGCGCAAATCTCTTGTCTTTTCCCTTTCCTTTCTCTATATATTTTCCTAGATAAAGATAACTAACCACCTTTAATTGTTTAGATGAGCTTGCCCCTAGAACTAAAAATTGATTTGAGGAGTTCCTCTTTCCCTTCCTTTGAGTAGTCCACCAAATATTCATCCTCTATTATTCCACTAGTGGAAAATGAGAGATTAGTGACTAGGAGACCAAAAAGTTTGGTCACCATAGATTTTTCCAAGGGATAAATGACCAAAATTGATAAATTTAAGTGAGTTAACTAAAAAAGACCAAGATAAATGACCACTTTTGGTCACGGGATAAAACTAAACTAAAAAGGACCAAGCTAAATGACCACTTTTGGTCACGAGATAAAACTAAACTAAAAAGGACCAAGATAAATGACCAAAATTGGTCATGGGATGTCTAGACTTAAAATGAGCACATAATAATTGGTCATTTATTTGGTCATGTTTAGTTGTGTCACTCCGGCAATGGAGAATTACATTTTTGACAACGAATTTGTATAATTTACTAAATTCTAACATATCTACTCAACGATTTGACTACAAAAGTCTATGGAGGTGTACATACTCTAACCCCCTTTGAATTTGAACCCATGACCTCCTAGGATTAAACACATGTTATTAACCATCAATCCCACTTACATTTCACTTACCCAAAGAAAAAAGAGAGCATTAAAAGGCCATGAAAACTAGGAATTTAATTTATGACATGTGTGCTAGGATATCTTGTAGATAAATGGAAATATTGCACTAAAGTTAGGATCAAATCCAAGTCTTTACGCTATCAAAGTTGTATATGTGAATCAATCTAATTTATATTCGATATGCTTATAAAAGTATCCCATAAGATAAGAAATCATACATGTCCATATTTGGGCATGTGTCTCATGATGTCCCAATGTTTAACATCTGGACTTGTGGAATGTGCATGAACTTCATTTGACGTAAAATAGACACACATTTTACACATATTTTAAAAGTTTCTTGTATGTTTCAAACACATGGTTTGCACATATCCCAATACATAAAACACATAAAGGGTCATAAAGTTGGATTCGAGGTTGTTTTGATGCTCTAAAAGAGAAATTAAAGCCTCTTTTTATTTTCTCATTATTAAAAAGTTAAATAACCTTTGTAGAAAAGGAAAACGAGCTTAAGTGTGGGTTTCATATCTTTATTGTGAGAGGAATTACGATACATACGAAACTTGCCCACTTCAAAGAAGAGTAGGATTGAGAAATTTTGAGTAACAAGTAAAAATATAGGTTAAATATAAATTCCTTTATTTCATCATAAATTGTAACACATACATAAATAAGCGCACTTTAAAGAAGATTTAAAACTTTATCCGTTTGTATTGAAAACATTAATGTATATTCATGCCAACTTATATGTTTAATATATAACACACTACTACATTTTGATCCAAAATCCGACGGAAAAATCCGACGGCGCGTGGATTTCTCTTTTTAAACTTACCAAAAATCACAAGGATACATTTTTTTTTTGTAAATGTGGCCACAAGCATCGGTTAAGCGACGGCTATTCCCATAACTGCCGGTTAAGCGACGACGCATTAGTAAGCGTCGCTTAAGCGACGACACCTTTAATTGGTCAACTATTTAACATGGACAGCGCCGTTGCATATCCGACACTTAGGTAGTGTATCCATTATTTTTTAACACAAATGCATCCACATTCCATAGAAGAGAGGAAGTCCAATCAAATAATTATACTCATCCCACAACCAAATATAATAGGAAATACCACTACCCTCTAACTACTACATATAATAAATTTAATTTCAAATAAAGAGTGTGATTTTGCATAAATAGTGGGAGTCGACCGCTTTATAGGAGGGGACTCATGAAGGATGGAATTTCTGGTTAGAATAATTTTGGGGAATTCATTTGATTAGAATTTGGGATGTAAAAGGAACCTTTGATTCATATATAAATAGCAAGTATCTAAGCATCATGAAAGCGGTTTGGAATGTACCTAAAATTAAAAAAAAATTAACATTTCAAAATTAATTGACCCGGTTTTAAGAGAATCCTATATACTACCTAACTAATCTATAATTGGCACCACCTTCCCTCCAAAAATTTTCCACACCTCCAATATCTCTACTCTGCACATTTCTCCTCTTTGGTCATTGATTTTTCTACTACTCTCACCAATGGAGAACCTTTCCAAGATTACTTGCAATAGGTCTCATATGATTCTCCATGAAAACTTGTTGTTGAATCGCACTTGCAGAGGCTCAATAGTGGAAGATACAATAGGAATATAGCTTCTTGGTTAACTTTATACGTGTGGTTTTCAAGGGTATACAAGAAATATTGGGAGGGTATTTCCAAGGATTGATTGAAAGGATGGAAATCATTGCTCAGTTTGTCCATCCCAAGTTGCATTTATGTTTGCTTGGAGTGGTGGTGGTATGAGTTCATGATTATCTTTTGTGGGTTGCTTGTAAATCCTAAAACAACTATGGAATCCATGGAAATTATCATTCAGAATACCACTCTTGTGTACATATTCCCTTCATCATTTAGTTTCGTGGTTTCGACTAGAGTAGGAAATGAGCTAGGTGCCAAGCATGGAAAAGCATGAAGGACTATGATTGTAGCACTTTCTTGAATTTTTCCCTCATAAAATTCAAAGAGAGAATTCATTTCAAATCTAGTTGTCAACTTTTCCATAACAAATTAGAGCATTTCCTTTACTACAAGCATGCAGTTACAATTCAATTTTACAATTCGTCTTAACTCCAAAATTAATAATTGCACTGAGAGTAGTGAGGTGCTATATAGCCTAGTAGGGGAAGATGTTGCCAGGTGACGTGATTATAATAGAGATTAGATAAGTGCTCTACACCATCATTAATGATTATAGGTGATGAATTTTCACTCAATATGGATATCCGTTCCAAAGGAAACCCCATAGGTTCCCCATCCTATTGGACATAGATCCACCCAACAAAATACTAGATTTTAGAGTTTTTTTTTTTTTGGTCAGTATTCTATGATCATGAGAATCAAGCTGCTTGTCTGCGAGTTCCCACTTTATTTGATGCATGGTATATGTTTTGTTACAGTGTCCCATGAAATATTTTATTAATATAAGTAAGTCATTTGGCTTGAAAATATAGCTAACCAAATATCTTGTAATACAAATCCATTAAAATATCGACCCAGCGTTTTTGAATGCTTAAGTGCACTTCAACTCTGTATCTACAGCCAACACAATCCCTATAAAATATTGGACCAACAATAGTTTTGTGTCCTTAGATATGTATGTACATCCAATAGAACCTTTTCCCCTTACTACCATTTTATGTATATGATTCTACATAGACAATCAAAGCAATCCTACAATTTCATATACTTACCACCAAATATAACATTTATTATTGGAAGTGATTATGTTTATAAAAAGCATTTCATCTTCAAAGAATTTCAACTCTAATATCCACAACTGAAGAATCATTATTATAGAGCGGGATTTTATCAATATACTAAACAATGTATTCCCTTACACGGCGTATTCGGAGGAGGAGGAGCCTTTCGGGGTTTCGAAACCGAGAGTTAGCTGGGGGACTGAAGCGTTGGATCGAGAAGATGAGGAGGAAAGGTCGAAGATTGATGGATTATGTGGCTCTAATTTGGTTGCTTTTTATGGACTGCGAAGGAAGGATATACTCAATTTTTTGGAAAGAAGTTTGAGCAAAAAGGAAAAGACCTGTACTCGGGGAATCAGAAGGATCGAAAGGAGACCCAGTAAGTTCGCTTGGCTCACTGGCCGTGATAATATGTGTATGCACATTGTCACTTGGAATATGAATGGAAAGGTACACAAATATATCTATTCCCATTCACTGAGGCCCCTTTATTTTTTAAAATTACACTGGCTAACGTAAATTTAGTATTAACTGTAAAATTTAAGCTAAGAATGTAGCTTGGTAGGGTTTGAACACTGTTAAAGCTAGTAACATTAGTCTAAATTCATTCAATTAGGCTTTCTTGAATATCTGATAAACTAACTTTCACAGACCTAAAATGGATATAGACCTAATATGATATATAATTCTTTGAAGAAATATGGCTTTTAGATTTCTGTGGAATTAATATCTTGATTTAAAGAACTGCAACCTGTTTTCTGATCGATCTCAATGTAACAATCACAACTTGCATTCCATGAAATATGTCATCTGTTACTTAACAGTCAATATTGCAGTAGAGGGCATTATATTTATCATACCTTACTTTTTCTCACAACTGTTCTAGGGGAAAATCCAGCCATGGCAGTGCCCATTTCATTGGGGAAATGGTTTTTTAGAGTTCTGTTGACTGGATGAAGAATTCGATACTGGAAAAAGAAGCCCAGAACTACTAGCCGAACAATGATAATCAATCTGTATGGGTTTATTCTACTCGAAGGGATTGGCATCTTCTTGACAAAGGCTGTCTTGCTTCATCCATCCTATTAAATTGAACATAGTATTAGTGCAGTAACTGAAAATAACAAACTAAATAACTTAATACTTTGAATAGTTAAATAACAGATACAATCAAAGTTACACAATGTAACAAATAAGATTTGGAAAAACGTTTAGCATACAGCGGTAGATCGGGTTCATCTGGTCCATTGCCATCAGGATCCCCATCCTTCCCTCCTGGCAGCGTTCCTCCATCACTCCTCATAACCTGCATTTTATCCTACCTTCTCTTCCAAGTCTCAACATGATCTTTCCATGCTACACTCCCATATCCATAAACTGCCAAATCCTTGGTAGGATCCATCGACCGTGTTTGTCCTGGAAACAAGAAAACACTTGTAAGAAGGTAAGATAGCAAGCAAAATATTACTTTAAATGAACAGTGACAGTTGAGCACTCTACAATTATGTGCCAAACCCACCTTGAAAGTTTGAATCCGCATAGGGAAGAGGATGAACTCGTTTCCCTCCTCCCATAAATTGAGGTACAATTAGTGCATGATGTTCAGGAGGTATCCCAGGATCCTGTAATGTGTCAAAACAAAATCAGTAAAAAATAATTAAGTGTTACTTAAAATAAGATAATTTGGAGAGTGCAGTTCAAAGGCTTAGAAAATTTTCAAGGCTCATTACCATCTGGCCATTTGTAAGCAATGGGACTTGCAGCAACATGTTCTGCCTTACTTGAGGCATTTCCATATCACCTCTCCTGCCATAGCTCATATGCCCATGAAGCATGGACTCCACACTGTATTGCATATCTTGCTTATCACGATCTCCAAAATCAAACTCATTTTCCAAATCATCCACGTCATCCTCTTCCTTATCTCCTTCAACTCTGGGACTTCCTGTAGAGTATCACGCTAAAACTATTAAGAGATAATCCGAAACACACTAAACTGTGTAATTTCTAGTGAAGAAAGCAGAACTATGTGTTTATGAAAGCTAAATCATGCATCCAAATCACATTTCTAATGTAGATTATTACTAACTGTTGAAATGGAGTTTAATTTGTCCAGTTTTGTATCAATATTATTAAGGCATTAGTGGACCTCCAATGGAATGCAGGACAAATTGAAGCAATCTGTAGGTTTCAAATTTCAATAATAATATTGCTAGATAGAGGGGAACTCAAAGAAGAGATAATCCAAAACACATTATACTGGAATTCTCAGTCAAGGACGTTGAACTATGTGTTCATGAAATCTAAATGATGCAACCAAAGCACAGTTCTAATGTCGATCACTATTAACTGTTGAAATGGAGTTTAATTTTTCCAGTTTCACATCAAGCTTATGAAGGCATTTGTGGTCTTCCAACAATCAATAATGCAGGGAAAACAAGAGGCAATTTTTGTGATTCAAATTTCAATAATAATATTTCTAGGCAAAGGTGTTCACAGGTCTCACGGGATCAGTAAGGATTAGAATTATGATAGTAAAACTAAATAGAGGCATGTAAACTCCTGGGGGACTGCATCGAAGTCTGCTTGCCTGCCCACTACAGATTTCCCTAAAACAATTGGATTTTTAAAACATTGTTGTTAAGTTCACCAGGTAAATATAATGCATACACAAAAAAGGCATGGAATTTAGAGTCCTTTTAGAATATAGGATTTCAAAAAATTAAGTAATACACTATGTATACAGAATGCAGAGGGAGCATCCCATAATCTCTCTAAGCTTTCATAATCAGAACACTGTGTGACAAAAAACAACTAGAATATTGACATTTATTATGACTACTGAGAAATAGAAATAAGAGGAAAACAGACTCTAACCTTTGTGTCTCTTAAATCTGGTTTTGCATCGAGGCCGGCAGACCTGATTGCCTTCACTACGTTCATACTCATAGCAGGGCCTGCAGATTGGGAATGCACACTCATTACAGGCCACAAAAATCTCTCCATCCACTATAACACCAATCTCATCGCTACAAATCTGGCATGTTTGTCCATTCAAATGCTGTAACGGCTTCGGCTGCAAAACAAAGCATAGTTTTGTTGCATTAGACCCGGAATATTTTTTCAAGACAATAGTATGACTATTGATGAAAAATGTAATCATGTGAACAGATCATGCTCCTATGGCATCTCTGTAGATTTGAAAACTTATGTATGCCCATGTCATATACTAGTGAATTCGTCAAACATAGTTCCATTATCCATAACATCAAGTTATCAACAGTCTTAGCAATTAAGCTCTCTGAAAAATTGTAGACCCTATATTGTATTCATAGGGAAGGACTAAAACTTAATATTTTGCATTCTGTGGACAACTGCATTTATGTTCTCTTTTCCTTCAGTGAATGAATCGAAATTCATAGTTAATTATTTCTTGTAAATTTGAAATTTTCTCCATGGAAGTTGGTACTTGCTTCTGTCATGTCCCCTCTTTAAGATGTATTTGCATATCTAATTAGTAATGAGATATTTAACCTGAAAACATTGTAAGTTGCAAGCACATAACTGGACAAATTATATAAATTTTAACATGCTTTTCTCTTTGGATTTTGCTCAACTTACAGGGTAATCTTTCTTTTTCAAGAGCCTATTGGGTCAGTCAGAAATTACTTGCATGGAACATGGAGATAGAACATGCTCAGTTCTACATGTTTTCCAGCAAAAATGCTAATTTGACTCTTTCAGCTGGAGAAGTGAAAGGTTAGAGAGTACAATTTGGTTTTTACTTTTGAGGTTCTTAATTTTCAATATTAATTGATCATTGCATAAATTTTCATACCGTGTACATCTCTTTAATGTTTCCATCTAAATGCATGTATGATGTTGCATTCACCTAGTGTAAATGCTGGAAGACAGGTCATTGTGAAGACCACTCTAACATTTCTCTAGTTCTTAATGTAGGAAGTAGAACTAATTTATCCATTGGACTGGGAAGCTATGCACTCTCTATAATGTAATGCCATGTAATGCCACACCTCTCTATAAAAATATATATAACTTTAATTTTACCAGAAAGTAAATCGATCAATCCACACTCCTTTTATAAATTCATGCAGATAGAGCTCTAGAGATGCCCACATACTCTTAACAAAACTCGGATAGGCCCCGGTTTCCTGTACTTCGAGAAGACATACGGTCTTTAACCCCTGTGTCTTTTATATGTATTCCTTTTGTTAATCCTACTGATTTTATACAATACTGAAATTACCTGAGCCCTCCAGGTTATTGGTTGAGAAGCATAAAACCACTTCTAGCTTGCAGGATACATTCCTAGCTGTTGTTTTAACAAAGCAGGGTAAAGCTTTGACAAATTGTAAAAGCTGATCTTGTTCCCACCTTTGCTATTTTTTTTCAATCAGCGTGCTTATTTTGTTTCTACAAGAGTTTTCTTTACATTGAAAAGCATTATTGTATTGTTTCTACACATTTCCAAGCTCCCAAAAACAGCAGAATAGCAGGCTTGAGTTTTGGAGATGCCAGGAGTAGTTACCATGCAACTAGGCAATGTAGCCATGGTTGTGATCTATAATACAGAGTGACTTGGAGCTATTGTTTATAAAACACAACTGTGACCAACAAGAATACTGTTGATGAATCTGATGGGCCTCTTTGATTTTCCTTCTGTACTAGTCATTTTTTCATTCACCCAAAAAATTCAGAGTAAATCCATGTTTATGTTCTCTTTGAAATTTCTCTCTTGCTGGAAGCCATCTCTGCATTCAATCAATGCCTTCTATAATATTGTCATTTCAAAGGACAAAATAGAGTTAAAAGTACCAGTTTTTAAACAGATAAATACCCTCCAGCAAAGTAATAGATTGTAATGACTTGCTTATCAGCCTGAATGAGCAATCAAAGGACCCCAGAAGAAGTTTGATCTCATTGAATCCATGCTGGCCCTAAATATATAAAATGCTATGTCGTGCAATTTAGATCATGTGACAAATATTATTCCCACAGTCCTAGAGATAGAGAAGCACAACACAGGCCTTGTGTATAATAAATTCCAAGTTAAATATGTATAAGCAAACTGCCAAGTTAAGAGATCGGTTCTCATGAGTAGACATCAATTGAATGTCATCAACATCCCAACACATTCAAACAGCAAAAGGTGCTG